>JAIUND010002625.1:0-21056 GCA_034699125.1 Gisinianus flammeolus
CAGAGAGAGAGAGAGAGAGAGAGAGACAGAGAGAGAGACAGAGAGAGAGAGAGAGAGAGAGAGAGACAGAGACAGAGATCCACCTGTTCTATTCTTACAGCATATAGAGCACCACAGAAGAATCTACTCTCTCAAGGTGACGGCTGATGTTGATGCTGCTGGTTATGTTATGTTGTTTACAGATGAATGATGTACGGACTGAAGGAGGAATATCCAAACTACAACTTACAAGACGTACAAACTGGTAGTACAAATATGAGTAAATGAAACAGAAAATTCAAATTCAAATGCAAATTCAAATACCATAGAAAGAGAAACAATTCCAAGTCCCACTAACTCCGGCCGCCCGATCCTTACATAATCAAGTTTCAAAGCCATGGTAATTCAAACAAAACAAAACAATACAGAGACAGACAGAGGAAAAAGGCAGATGCAATTTTATCCTCCCGCTTTCAAATTCTCTCGCTCTCGCTCTCTCTCTCTCATTCTATTTGTTGTTTATTTGACTACAAAACTCACCTGTACACTCACAGCACTCACATTCACCTGTACATATTCAAATCATCAACCGTTTCTAACTACTAAATATATACAGACTACAGACATTTCTTCAGGATTCCAAGCAAATATTCCTTTTGTATACTGGACTTGTAATGTTCTTGGATTTGAATACTCATTTTGTCCTTTTCATTTGTCATTTTTCCCATTGATTCCATATGCGTAACGAATTCTACGTACAGAACTTATATATTTTTGAACAATTTCCTTGGACATTCTATATGACATTTTTTTTGTAGCTCGCTTCTCTGTTGGACTTTTCTACAGTCTACATTCTACATTCAGGATGGAAAAATATCTACAGGGGTCAATGTATTTACATTTACAATCTAATTTATGAAAATTCAGCTTTGGAGACCATTTTTGTTACACTAAAAACTAAAACCAACGTTGGTAGAAATTAGTTTAGTACTGTCAGACAAAATCATCAAAATGAACAACAATTTTTATCATTTAATTAAAAATTATCATTTCAGAAATCATTTCAAACTCTCGTAGTCGTATGAAGCGAACTCTGATAGTGTTTACCTTTTCATTTTCATGTGTGCATTTGAAGTTTTTAACCTTTCCTCAACTTACAAAGGCAAGAGATAAAAGTCGGTCGTCTCATCGCATCGCATTGTATCGTATCGTGTTGTACCATACGATACGATACGGGTTTACTGGGATGCCTTGAGAAGGTCTGTCTCTGTCTGCATTTAGTATCCGTATATTGAGAGGATATTGAATTCACAGAGTAGAAGAAAAAAATCGACATGATTTTGTGACCATATAGGAATAGAACACACAACTAGCGATATAGCGTGTGTGAATACCATTCACTGAATAGTGAATACAAAGATGTGAATGTGAGCACACCAAGTAATGACATGTAATGTAATGTAATGTAATGTGCACTTGTATTATAATTTATAATAATATTGTCCAAAGAAGTTGAATGGCTATGGAACGGCTAGGAAAATTTGATACGTTTTATATATATATTTTTGCTCGGGGCGTGCACTTGTTGAATGTTCAGTATCGTATATGTGAGTGTGCGTGTGTGAATGTATGGAAGAAACTCATACATATTTAATATTTATAGTTGAAGAGCGAGTGACGCGGTCGGTCGACACTGTGACTCCGTCTTGGTCGTGGTGGAGGCGACTTTGATCTTGATCAGTCTGCCGTGTTCTGATTGAAATGTGGCTACGTTTATGCTAATTAATTCACTCGTGTTTCTTTTCTCAGTTTTATGCATGATTTCATTGATTATCAAACGACCAGCTCACACACACACACACACACAAGCAAACACATTCAAACACACACATACATGGAAAATATAACGAGTCCGGAGAGCGAGAGAGCATCAAGTCTGGTGGTCATATGGAATTGTTCACTGAGCGTAATCCACAAGCCCACGGGTTAGATTTTCATGTATTGTATACGTACTCTCTGTGTGTGTGTTGTGTTTCCATGTGTAGTAATGTTAATGTTTCCATGTGTATGTGAACATTGCTTGGATTTCCACATACATACGTACTTGTCATACTTCAACTTCAACTAGCTGTCCATAACGCTTCAATCCTATATCCAAATCCACAAAGTCCCATTCCCCCAATTCTATAACTATCAGAATCCATACGGGTACACTTATAGATAACTCTACAAATTTTCTTCATCTACTTCTATGATCTATGATAATTTGATTTCTGGTTGTATTTGTATTTGCATTTGTATGGTTGCATCGCATCGCATCGCATCGTATCGTATGATATTCATAAAAACCTTCACACTCTGCACTCTTTCTCAAGGGTCGTTTTGTATTTGTACGTTGCCTTACATTAGGATTGGTATGCATATCGTATTAAGCTGTACTCAGGTACGCTCTGTGTTATTTGAAGAAAAAACTCTGTTGAAACTTAAAATATTCGGTATCCTAATGATAAATGTCGTTGACTCCTCAATAACTAAATAAAAACATCCTCATTTCTCGCTATATTCTTTGAAAAAAAAACAAAAACCCTGCAGAGAATATATATTCCATGCGTTTTTGTAGGCAGTAGGCTATCTTTGAGTAGAGCTACAAATATAGAGAGTTATTGTTGGGGAGAATTATGAAAATGTGACACTTTTTGACATGGAAATAGTACGATATGATAATTGAAAAAAAAAACATCCCATGATTTGTACAGAGTACAAAATGCAGAATACAGAATAAAAGTAATAGCTGTACGTTGTAAAAATATATGGGGAAAACAATTTTTGCATGCAGCAAATGGAAATATATGAAAAAAAAGAATTATATGAAGTAGAAACGACGGATACTCGTGACTAATTTTACACGTTTCTTCTTCAATAATGTTTCGTTGTCGTCGTCTTCTTCATTCATATATACGATACCATTAGAGGAAATACTAGTAAAAGAAAGCAGTTATGATAAGGTCATTTTTGGTCATGGATCTATTTTCTGCTGTACATATGTATCTGTATTTTTGTACAATTTTAAAATTTGCCTACGTCCGCATTTTTTGTTATTTCATTTTTCGTTTATATTCGTCCATATATTATTGAGAGATTTTTTGAGATAAAAACATTTTGCATTTCTTCACAACTTATTGCAATTCACATTATTATGTTGGTGTGAATTTGTGAAATCCCATTTTTATAATACATATTTTATGATGAGATAAATAATAATACAAAGTGAAAAAATATTCAGCCCTCCTTTTCATTCATTCATAGACATAAGATAACAGGAATATGGTTCTTTAGATACCGATATATTTTCTTCATATTCCTCATTCCTCATGAATCATAACGCCGCAAACTGTGTGTGCTGTCGGAAATCTCAACTTAAAACTGTAACTACAGATACTTGCGGAGAGGGAAAAATGTGGAAAAATGGGAAATGAAATCACACTTGATCTTTTTGTCAAAGATCAAGTGATGATGGTGATGATGATGGGACAATGAATGGAATGGAATGTTCCCCGTTCTCGTACATGGAAAAGAAAAAGAAAAAGATTGACAATCAACAATCAACCTGTCTTCACAAATATTTTAAATCCACAAATCTGGATCTTGAATTTTGTGATATGAATCTCTCTTCCTGCCCGTCATTCATCATTCTCAGTATATGTACAGAGATAGCATGCGTTTAAATGTAATGGTATTTCAGTATTTCCTGATTACCGTTAAATTTGAACCCGTTTGATTATTTTATATGTGTATTTAAACTTTTTATACACATTTATTTGAAGGCATTCACTCGGAAAAACTCGTGGATTCACCCAAAAACCTCAAAGCTCGACTCTCTCGACTTTCAACTTGTATTTTTGTACGATATGTGTGTTGGTCATTAGTGTGATGAAATGTTGTAATCAATACAAAAAATTTGGAATCACTCTTGTTGACTAAACAATTCAAGGATTTAGATGATTGTCCAAAATCAAACAGTGGTTTAATTGGTTTTGACTCCTCTGCGTATTCAAGTCTGAGCTTCCGAGTTAAGTCATGACTCACATATACGTACTACTGTACTAAAATCAATATTTCTCTTTTGAAATGTGAAATGTAAAAGTATATATATTTAATAACACTTTTTGGCTTGTGTATACAAAAGCTCAACTTGTCAAGCTCAAAATTTTTACACACATTTACACAATTTTGATGTAACTAAAAAAATGCCGTGTGTTTTCAGTTTTCAACTCTTGGTGTGTGTGTGTGTGTGTTTATTTTTAATTCCACCTAGACAGACAAGACAAAATACACACAGTTCTTTTTTTTCCTCATTTCCCAATTTCTAATTTCCAGTCCTGATGTTTTTTTTTATCATATCACATTTAATCTACAGATATTTCATATTTTGACTCAATCTTCTTGACTTGTCAATATAGACTCGATACAATTTCCAATTTTAAATCCAACAGCCTCTCTCTCTCTGTCTCTCTCTGCTGCTTACGACTTCAACACGAAAACATTATTTTGACCTGTAATTTCCATTTCCATTATTATTATTATTGGCAATAATATACACAATGTGCAATGTGCATGCAGTTTTTCATGACATATTGAAATCTCCTGTTGAAAAGAATTCAACAATTTCCTGACGATGAGTTTTTTCCTCAGAAAATCCTGATAAGTCCTCGACGGATTTCATTTCCCTATACGAAATTGAGTTGAGCACATCCTCATAATAAATTAATTTTCTCCGTTATCTATCCGTACATACTACATAAGTATATATATATAAAGTTCATCCTGGCACTGTTTTTTCTGCACAATTTTTGTATGTATATATGAGGAATAATGTTATTACCCTTTTAGATTAGTTATCTTCATGCCTAATACATATTTTGTATATCTCTTTATTATATCTGTACTTATTATGAAAAGATAAAGCCCTTCTCCATCCCCAGCGAGAGAGAGAGAGAAAGAAAACGCGCTTTGTAAATCATTTTTGGATATCAATTGAGCATTTTTTAAAGCATCATGATTTTTATCTCTATCTAAATGGCTCATCATCAGTTTATAATACTTTATAATCAAATTACGCCCATGGCAAATTTCTGTGTCTTCAATCTTCAAAAAATATATGTATATTCAAAATCTTCTTGTACACGATGAAATCCTCTCATCGGACATAAAACTTTATAACTTCATAACTCATTGTTCCAATTTTCCTTTAAAAATGAAGAATTTCCTCGTCATCAGTTTAGAATGTTTTCACGTTTGTTGAATTTGGAATGGAGGTTTAACGGAAATGAGAATGTGTCAATAAATAATTGGAGAGAGTTCAAATCCTTTCCTTCGGACGTGTATTTTTAGTATGTCTACACTGGAAAATTTTAATGAATAATTTGATAGGTATAATTATATCAATATCAATAAGATCAGATCGGTACACATTTAGGGGATTGCGTAAGGAAAAGGAAATCTATAATTCAATTTGAACGTACACATTACACATAGCATGTCATTTAGTGTATTTAAGTATTTATTATTAACTACAGAGTTTATTTAACTACAGTTGATTATGATTTGGACACCCAAATCCAAAATCAAAATCATAACGACCATGAAATGAAACGAATAGTTTATATATTTCTTTAATTAGAAGCGTCTTTGAGTACGATGAGAATCTTGAATGTGTGTGATGTTTACATTGGAATAAAATCTAGACACACATGAAATACTTATACAGATATATATACCTGTTACATTTATTTTGTTCAATTTAAAAACTTCGTCCAAAACAAATACATTGCAACTGCTCTCCTATTTGTACTCAGGCTCATTTGTTTGTGTACAAAAGATTTTCCTTTTAAAGACCGTCCAGAGTCCAGAACTCTCTACAATTCTACATTACAAAAACAAAACCTCCTTGGCTATACATAAAATGTATGAGAAAAGGAGAGAGAGAGAGAGAGAGAGAAAAGAGACTCTCTTCAAGAGAGTATACCATTATCAATTGACTCATTGGCTTCATCATCAAGCACAAGACAAATGATCCTAGTTGTTGGACAATGAACTATTTTTCAGGAGATGACGACCACATGATGATGATTCTGCTGAAACGAGGTGATCATCATTTAGAGTTTTAGAGTTTACAGCCAGCCAATAGGACAAAAAAAAGTTCAGATTTTTCGCATTTGTAACTCTCAGCCGTCTTTTCCCTTTACTTCTCTGTCTGTAAAATATTTAGTTTTCAACCTGTGAAAAACTTTTGGGCAGTTAATGGTAATTTTTGTGCCCACATTTTCTCACATTTTCAATGGCAATGAATGGCAAAATATTGCAATAGCAAAAGCACAGATGATGAAATAAGACTTGCGGTCATTTTGAAGACAAAAGACAACAAAAAAAAGTATTCCAATCAATAAATTTCAAATTGTCTCACTAGAAAATTGTTCATGATTTATTGATTTGTACTCTCTGACTCTGGAAATCTATTGGATTTTTTGGACTTTGGAAATATTCCTCGTTGCATTTTCCATCTGTGCATATAATCTGTCTCTGTATTGAACGATCATTATATAGCTGACTTAAAGTATGCATATATATTAAAAGAATGTGTTGAGAGTAGAAAATTTGATTGGATTAGGTACATTTCCCCATATTATAAATCACATCATAAAGAATCCATATATGCACTGAATGAAGGGAATGAATAACACCACGTCTTAATTATCATAATGAAAGTAAATGTCATTTTATAAATATATATGTTGTCTTAATGTCTTGAATTCATTTCATGATGTGGGAGACTGCATGAAAATGAAAATGTAATGGACAGAGTCTCGGGATGATGATTTTGTAAATATAGCAACTCATCACGAGAGGATGATATGGAAAAATGATGGGATTCTGTTTGTGTGTGTAAGTAATGTGAGACGGTACATGTCTTGATCTAGAATTATGTGCAATCAAGAATAATAATACACAAGTACTTAAGATTATGTTGAATGTTTTGAGCTACTTACATATACATACAAACATATGTATATACCTATGCACTTTATACACACACTCGAATCTGTTCACACAGATACAAAAATACGGATACACACTTACTTATTATGATTTATTTATTATGAATTACAGCTCATACTCAGTGTGGACTATACTTAAGTTTGGGATTAGACGTATTGGAAGTGTTGAGATGATGATGGTTTTTTGCCCTTTGCAATACATTTGCAATGGGAGAAAGTTGCGAGTCTAGTTTTTTTCCTCGTTCTTCTTCTTCTCCTTCTCCTTCGTCGCTTCTTTGCCTCTGTGCTTCTTATCCTGACGATTGATGGACTGTGGGTTGGCTGTATTCTCTCTATATATCTCCCCCTCTCTCTCTGTCCCTCTCTGTGTTATTATTCAGTTATGTTGTGAACAGCATACTAAAAATATATATCTCGTGTAGAACAATCGTATTTCGTGTTGAAAGACGGTAAAAAGATCAGTAACAATAGATTGAAACAATGGTCTATCAAATTTCTAACAGATGCAGTGAAAAGCATGACACATCACACATCAAAAGTCCGAGTTATCTTGAAACAAACAACGGTTCTACAATTCTAAACCTACACATTCAAAATACACAAACACACACTCACACACTCACCATTACCATTTACCATACAAACATACGTACATACTACAAACACACACACAACCCCAGGAATGCATTTTCTATATGCAAATTACAAATTGAAATAAATACGATTGCGTTAGTCAGAGAGTCTGAATAAATATAAATCCTCATGATTTTACCAAATCCAAATCCAAATCCAAATTGCACTTTACTCGTCCATCTCGTTTATCTCATCAATTTGTTTTCCACGGCGTACTTTCCTATTAAATTTACTATACGTACAGAACAGAAGTTATGCGAGAGAGTGTATGTAAATTTACATTGGGCAATCTCACTACCTGTTTCGTTACACTTACAATTAAAAGAAACAATACAATATACAATACTATGCAATGCAATGCAATGAAGAGTAGGTACTAATAAGTAACTGAAAGCAACTCACTGTAAATTTCTCGCTGTGTATTCTAATTAAATCAGTTGGATTTTGGTTTGGGGATTACAAACAATTAGACAAGATTATAATTTACTTGTCCCTCTCTCTCTCTCTTTCTCTCTTGTGTGTTCACATGCTCAAATTAATTGAAAAATCTACTTGACCGAGCTCAATAACTTTTGTATATAAAAACATTCACCGACTTTATTGATACATGATGAGAGATCGTTCGACATGTAACATACGAGCGATTAATGGCATTACCAATTATATAGTGTATAATTATAGCGAGAATCAGAGAGAGAGAGAGAGAGGTTTATAAATGGCTTCATTTGTTTTTTCTTTTAACTTTTAATTAAATTGTGCAACCGAATCTTACTATACTGAAAGTACACTGGGGTTTGTTTTTGTTTGTCTTTGGATATTGTGTCGTTGTCTGTTTTCTTCTTTTCCTTTTCTTTTATCCATCAATCAAGACTCAAGCCTTTCATAATGTTGGCTGTGAGTTGTTGTCTTATTCAAGAATTAAAGAATTGGAGAATTCAATCTGTATTTTTCATCTGATTGTGACACAACTGCGTAAGTGTGTAATGTAAATCTATGTACTATTTGTGTGTGCGTGTTTGTGTGGTATTGATTTCAGAAATTGAATATTGTGTATCATATTTTCATTGTGTCGGCGATGGATTTAGTGTTTTATCATACAAACTATCAATAGTCAATTATTATATACATATTTTAATATACGGAAGGGGATTATGTAACACAACACAAGGACGCTCGACTATTTATTTATTTATTTCCTGCGAGGCATTTGAAACTGAAACAAATAAAAAATCATTGCAAACAAACCTGCGGTAAAATGTAGAAATGTGAGAGACTGCAACGCGACGGAGAAAAATAAATAAATACCATATCACATATGAACAATGTTTTGAAAGAAAAAAAAATTCCGAGCTCAGGAGCTCAGACATATAATAACATGAAGTATTGTGACATTTAAAAAAATTGCATGTCACTATATATACAGCAATTGAAATTGAATAAAGTTGATAGAGTACAATTTACGTACAATTGAGGATGAGATAATAACATGTGAAAGAGTATACAGACAAATGAAGTGAAATCCCCCCACACCACACACACATCCATCCTTTTTATATATGTATATGTACATACTTATTATATTTATAGCTCTCCTGTAGATTACACACATCCTTCATAAATATATATATATATACTTACCATACTTTTCCATAAAGAGTACAAACGAACGAACGAATGGTAATGCTAATGGTAAATGTTGTGTACTTTGGTATATCGTACATAGAAAATTCGGATTGATAACCGCATCGCATAGTGGTTAGTCGTAATCGTTAATCATGGATCGCGTTGCAGGTGGAAAATACTTTGTCATCATATCTTTGTTTACGGACAACGTTGGTACACTCTGATTGCTCAAGTTATAGCGTACAATGTTTGGTAAAGTTTAGTAAATAGTCGTGTGTGTGTGTGTGTGTTTTTGTGTATCTGTGTGTATTTTCAGTTGAACCGTTTATCCAATTCTACAGATATATATCCAATCCACTTGTTCCAAACTACTTTTAAATGAGTCTGACAAGTCCTTTAAATGAACGTATATATATAATCTGTATACTATACATTTGCCATGTAATTGCTACATGGTTGTTGGTTGTTTGCACTTTATACAATTCATAAAACCCCAAAGTCGCCATCGGAAATCAAGTACACATGTCCTGATACTCTTGACACCTGCAACTCCTCGGCACTCTAATTAAAAAATAAATGATGATTCGCACACACTACACACTAACCACTAATACATCATCTGTACTCACATTTACATGACGTATTCATTGTACGCTTAAATTACTGTAAACTTTATTTGGAGACCTTCAGCTTCAGTGGATTTATACGCGTACAATGGAATACAGATAGAGTGATCCATCCTCGGAATTACTACAGAAACACAGAGAATCAAGGAAAGTACATGGAAAGTGCTCTTCCTATTAGAATAATAATATTCATAATCTATAGATTTATTGGATATATTTATTCCCCCGTGATTAGTACTCAAAATTTCAAATGGGAACTCAAAGTACAGATATAGAAAAACGGTGTGTGCACTGAATTTATTGTTATAGTGGACGTGATAACAAAGTCCAAGTCTGTCTTGGTTCACACGAATCAAATGAACCAACCAACCGACCGAACTATTATGGTTCAATTGATATGATATGATATGATATGGATATGATACTCATCGTTCGTCTCAGTACTCTTGCACTCACATCAAAAAGCACCAAAAAAGCTCGAGCCCGAGTACAGTCAAGTACAATAAACCAATGAATGTCAATACAAACTAAAAACTCTGTGTGTGCACTGCGTATATGCATCATATGCATATGCAAATCAAAGGGATATAATAATAATAATAATATATGGATGTTCTTTTTGATGAATTTGTAATAATGAAAGGTACGCGAGAGAGAGATAAAAAAAGTAAGTAAGTATGGGAGCTCTAATATACAGATACGATACGATACGATACGATACGGTATTCCTGTATGCTTTGTGTGTAGTGTGTGTAGTGTGTGTGTGTACACACAATATTTTTGATATCTACTGTGAAGCTGACAGAATCCTCCGGGTTATCTAATGAATTTGCTTGGTATATTGATATGACAAATGGTTATTTATTTATGAAACGTGAGTTAGTGAACGAAAAAATGAATATGAATAAGAGTTTTGTACGATACTCGTATATGCATGTATGCAGATATGAAAGTAACTGATGATCCGGTTCTCTCTTTCTCTTTCAGTTTCATTCGTTATATAGTATAATTTTATTTATCGTAAGGCTTGTAGGCGAAAAAAGAAAATACACACTACACACGATATAATATAATATATAATATATATAATCTGTACTTATTTGGTATTAGTGCTTTCGCACCCAAAAATGAACAAACAGTCATGGAAAGGACACAAAAGTACACTGTAAACTGTACAGTCGAAATATATATATAAGTAAGTAAAGAGTCGTCGTTTTTATTCGTTTGTCCTCGCCTCATCTCATAGACTCATAGTATAGTCGCAGTTATTGAGAGTTTATGTATGTACACACTAACTAGAATTATAATTATAATTATAACAATAATTATATAATAAATGAATAAATGATAATAATAATTTGTAAATATTTATATACGGAGAGGAGAGAGAGAGCAGAGTAATATCTGTTGTCATATTATTATGTCGTCTGTATGTTTTTTCTTTTCGTTCAAGTTAAAGTTAAAGTTATTGGTAGCTTCTTAATTGACATGTATATATTTATATATGGTTACTTCTTATTTCTTCAATATAGTATTATTGAATATTGAAATACAGATTCACTGTGAACACACTGGGTGAAGGATATCTCCGACTTATTATTTATATATATATATATCTGTACTATTTAAACGTATTTAAATATAACAATAAATTTGATAATAATTGATAAATGATAATTGTAATATTTAGTAATAGTAAATGTAATAATAATAGTAATGAGATTCATACCTAGCTATTTAAAGTAGGTAATTGTATAAATATATTTGTTTTTGTTTGAATTATAATATTTGTAATTTGAGTTTTTCCCTTTGAATATATATATATATATATATAATTCTTGATGAATTCATAATGATGATAATGATAATAATAATAATAATAATAATTAAGTATAATTGTAATTGTGTAATGGTGTAATGGTAAATGAAACATGCATGTTCGTGAACTAGTACAGTGTACAAATGACCGTTTTGTAATGTGGTGTACAGATACAACAAAAATTTGGATGATTTAGTTATATATATATATATAAAGTTTAGTTGGAGAGAGTTGAATTGCATCCATTGTCTTCATGTTTGACCAAGAGAGACATACGACTAAATGTTTTGGAACAATTTTTACAAGAGTATTTTTTCACTTCCGAATGAGTTTGTAAATGAGCACGGAGATTGGATCGATCCGCAAATGCTCGATTACAATGTTGACAGGCAAATGGTTTCTCACCCGTGTGCGTACGGATGTGCCCTTGAAGGAGCCATGGTCGAGAGAAAGCCTTCCCACACAAACTACACTTACAAGGCAGGGTATGAGTCCGGATGTGCATCTTCAACGCTCCCAAACTCACATATTCCTTGGCGCAAAATTTACACACAAAAGATTTCTTATTTTGACTGGCACAATGGAACTGTAAATGTTTGGACAGACCAGAGAATGTAGAGTACGACTTGTTACAGTCCGGACATTGATATCGAACACTTCCATTGACATTTGATGGGACGATGGGGGAGTGACTACCGCTGGAAGTGGACACGCTACTACTACGACTACTATGGCTAATCACCGAGTCCCGACTTCCACTTGAACTTTGTGAGTGTGATGGGGAGGGGAAACAACATTTCTCTTTTGTCAGTACTCCATATGAACTGGACCCATAGCCTTTGGACAAGTCCTCCACCAGTCGATGATGAGGATGATGAGAATGGAGATGAGAATGTGGGTGATGATTTTGAAGTTGATGATGATGTAGATTATGATGATGATGAGGACTTGGATGATGATTATGATGATGATTTTGTTGTTGTTGTTGGATGGACATCATTTCGGATGGACTCAAAATCCGAAGTCGCGGGGAGTCCTCATGACTCATAATTGGATAGCAAGGCTCACTCTTCATTGGTGGTGACATGTGAGGGGGGGAGATGGACACGTCACGTGAGGAAAATGGACTATATTGAGATGAAGACGTGGGGAATTGAGAATTGGTCAAGTTGACTTGTTGTCGTGGGTAGGAGGACGGTGAGTGTGAGTGTCCAGTCGGTGAGAGAGAGTCATAGGAATTATTATTATTGATGCTCATATTATGTGGATTGATATTCTGACGAGCAATAATGGATGAGTGATTGAATTGATGAATATTATTGTTATTATAAGATGAGGAAGAGGAGGAGGAGGAAGAAGATGATGATGAGGACACGGATGATGACAAGGATGATGTACGAGACCAGACTCCTTGTGGATTCAGACTAATTGGTTCTAATGGGCCATTTGACATTGGCTTCAAAGGCGGTGGCACGGAGGAAATATATGTTGCGGACGGAGTGAAAATTGGTGAAGACGTTCCGCATGGTACAAAACTATAATTTGTTAATGGTGATGAGGGTGAGGAAGCCGTGGAGGAGGAAGAAGAAGAAGATGATGATGATTTGGACTCGGTTGTTGTTTTTGTTGTGGTGGTTCGACCTGCTACCAAGGCAATCAGAGGTGGAGAAGGTAAATTTGTTTCCTGTTTTATTGTCACTCTTAAATCTTCGGGTTTTGTTGAGAGATTTTCGGGTTCTGCAATGTCCATGGACGTGGACATGGATTTGGGTGAGCAACCTGAATTAAATACATAGAAAATATATGGATATTTAGACCAACATACTCATTTCCCAAAACTCTCACAGGTAATTCACTGTTTGAACATGCTTTTCCCTGCGTTTCTATACGGATATTTTTGTTTCTATCGTATATAAGTGTTCGTAAGTTCAAATGACAATGACTCAAAGCTGAGTGTGAAAATTAAAATGAATTTTGAGTTGGTAAAAAGTCGTCCAAGTCTAAAAATTATGTTATGCCGACACAATTTGTTCTCAAAAAAAGAGAGAAAAAGGAAAGAAATATGGAAAGTTTAATACGAATTCCAATTACGGCAGGATTTACAGTGTACAAGACGTACAAGAAAAGTCCTGGCTATTTTGTATGGAAAAGTCTTTGGGATTTCTAAACTTTAAATGGAAATTGGGAAAAACTGGAAATGTTGATGGAAAAAATGAAAACTTTCCAATTAACGTGAAAAGGAGCGAATGACATTTACCTAGAGAATTCAACTTTTGTGATATCCGCAGATATGCACGAAAGATATGAAAGACTATATAAAGACTTTTAAATTTCAAACATTTTTTAACTATTGCCCTATTCTTATTTTTTCGGAAACACGACTGGTAAAATAAAATGTGGCCAAAAGTTTACAACTAAATCCATCCTAAGCTAATAGAAAATGGGGAAATTTGACAAGAAATGACTGTGAAAAAAGATAACTTACCATTCTGAGATAGATCCGAATCAGTATCATCGTTATTGTCGGTGGGATCATATTTGATCGGTCGTTTTTTCAACGGGCAATTGCTATAGTTAGCCACTCTTTTCACCATTGGTACACTGTGAGGCATTTTGATAACTATTTTCTTGTACAATTCAAACATAAAACAAGTTTCTTTCACAAAAATATATATAGGAAATTAATTCTGTAGTATAGGAACTTTTTTTTTCGTTTTTGTTTTGTTTTGTTTTGTCGTAGTTAATTTCCCTTAAGAAACGGGATATTTATTTTGCATATAGTAAACCACAAAAAAAAAAATAGAAAATCTGAGATTATTTCTCTTTAAATCTTTTTTGAAATATCAAAAAAATAAGTAGTAAATCACTTTTCTCTCTTTTGTTGCATTTTGTATTTAGTATTTAGTATTTATTGTGAATTCGAGTACGATGATTTTTGACTAATGAGTAAAGAGAGAGAATATGTGTGTGAAGGATTCTCTTGTGGAGGAAACTATATTTTAATGTTGTACGTTCGGTGGGTAACACTCAACTGTGACAACTGACATTTGAAGTTCCGAGTTTTGTAGTTGTATAAATGCCAAAATAAAAGCAGACTTGTGTGTGTGTATATATAATAATAATATTACATTCGTATTTGTATTTGTATATTAAACGAGAGAGAGAGAGCTAAATGTGTACGAAGGAACGTTGTTCTCTGTCTGCGTGCGGAGCACGAACTGGCTCATCCGACCAAATGCAACGAATTCTTATGGGCTTTTTCAACTGAAGGAAGGCTTCCCCTGTGTTAAATCTTCTTTAGGATTGAGGGAGCACGTGCTTTAGAACCAATTGGAACTTTTGGGGCGACCAAATGAGAAATTCTAGTAGTCGTTTCGTTTCACAGTGTGGTAGAGTGAGTGAGTGAACGAGAGAAAGAGAGAGAGAGTATAGAGGAAAGAGCGGTATTTCAAGCCCTCCAAACATTGGTATATAGCAAAGGCATTGGAATTGGTATTGGTATTGGGGGGAGAACGAGTTTTCCTCGGCTATAGGCTTTAACTGCAGAAGCAGAAGTAGAAGCACCAGTTGCCTCCTTTTCATTGAATGAACAGGTGCGCAACTTGGAATCCCATACACACACATTTACAAACATTTACACACATGCATATACATACAGATACAAACACACATACATACATACATACACTCGCTTCTCTCTCTCTCTCTCTCTTTCTCTACTGAGCTCATCCATCCACAGATCTCTACAAAAGGAATATGGTCCTTGTCAATCCATGCATCCGTCGCTCTCTCTCTCTATCTTTCTCTCTGGCTCTCTTCTTGTGGTATGAAATCTCTGTTTCTTTAACAGCAAACCCAGTTCATCTGCTTGCTCTGGAAAAAGGAAAAGGAACCCTCAGTCATTACAATGGGATTTTTTGGATCCCTTTAAAAGTAATGTAAAGGCTCACTCACACACACACACATGCTCCTATGTATAAGGTCTACATCTCCACATACACAAATCTATATAGTATCGAGAATATTATCCTTCTGACCTGAAACACAACACACATGCATTACACATAGCGAGAGAGAGAGAGAAAGAGAAAGAGAGAGAGACTTACTCAATATTCTGTGTGTGTGTGTTATGTGTGTGTATACAAAATATGAAACCAATGGAATGAGATGAAATACAAATGTAGATATAAGACTTATATTATAAGTTATGTGTGTATTACTGTGTATGAAGGAAAGAGCCCTGACTGATCACTGGATCAGATTCAGATATTCAGTTTCAGTGTATGCATATTATTTGGTGAGTAGTTTGGAGATTTAAGGTCTAACGAAAAACTTTTCGTCGTTCGTTCATACTTCATATACAAAATTTAGTTTCGTACTTTCCATAAGTACGACCACGGACTTGAATGGCTAGTACATATATTGGCTAGACGAGAAGTTCTATTGAAGAAAATTAAGTGGAATTACATTACATACTTATACTTAATATAAAAAAAATTAATTTGAATATTCAAAATTAAATTTTAACTTCACAAACTCGATATAGGCTTTAGCGAGTTTTTTTTGTTATCATGAAGGATCCGGATTACTTTTTAAGTAAGACTTCTGCTCCTGCTATACCTCGAAGTTCCAAGTTATAGAACCCACTCCAAGGTTCAGAGAAAATCTAGTTGGTGACTTGGACTGAAGTGAGAGAGAGAGAGAGGATGAACGTAGTATTTTTTATGTACAGTAAAGAATAAGAAAAAGTATTATATACAGAATGGAATAAAATTGATACTTCTTTTTGTCTGTTTCTGAGGATTCATTCACCTTTTGACCATTATCTGTGTGGACTGGAGAGAGATAGTGCAGGGTGATTTGGATCTACGACGGAATTGGACGGGGAAAAGATCTGACCACACTTAAAAATTAGATGGAAAGTACCATCAGGGTTTAGAATGAGAGAGAAAAAAACTAGAGAAATGCTTCAAGCTAATATTCAAATTATCTATAAATTCTATGATATATAGCATGTTTCAGTATTTCAGTAGACTTTATTTCATAAATATCATTCCTCATGTCCTGTCATATGTAAAATGTAATGTTCTGTACTGTAGAATGAATGGAAAACTTGAGAGGTCAACTTCAGGGACAAGAATATACGAACAAAACTTCATAACTGATCCTATCCTTACACTTTATATATAAAAGCAATATAATATTTCCCATACAGTTGTCAAGCAAAATTTTTATGAATTACCATTTGACCATTTGAATTCCTAACCCAGTAACTAAATTCTAAATGTCAATGAGCTGAATCGAGAGATGTTATACATGAAAAAATCAAATGGAGAAAACGCAAATATAATAGTTTACAGGATGAGATTGCATCTCGATATACATGTGTACAAGTACATATACATATACATCTGTCTACATCATATAGACTATATGTATCTGTAAATGCGATTCAATTTCCAATTGTATGTGGATGCTAATGCTGAGCGTACCTGTGTAGTTGAAAGTTGAATAATTTTGACTGGGAATTGTGTGTGTAAAGGGTTGTGAATATTTGATTGAATTTTTGAATTTGGAATGTAACCAAGATAAAAATTGGGTCCTTGACTTAAAATTCGCAAACCAAGAGGAACAATAAGTTCTCGCTCTCTATACGCGAGAACTCCATGTTACACATCGTATGTACAATATGTCGAGAAAAACTATAGATATTTTATTTATGAAATGTTATTCAGTGATACGAAAAATCATAAATCCTGTCCCAAGTACATATACTAGTAGGTACATGTACAAGTTTTATTTATTTTATAAGTCAAGGAAAAACTCAAAGTGCTCAAAATCAATCAGCATATTACTACTACACAAAATACTGTGTATTTTGAACTCTCATATCATTTGAATAATACCTACACAATTCCCAAATCAAAAGGGGTACATAAAGATGATGTTTTCCAGGAAAACTGATGAGGAACTGATATTCCATGAGATTAGAGTCGTAAAAGGTGAAATATGTATACCTACAAAATATTCATAGGATTGTCAGTTGTCAGTTGTAGTTTTATAATTGTACACATAACACATAACACATAACACATATCATGACTTTTGACTATGAAGTAAGAACAAGAACAAACATTTTGTATTCCAACATAATACTTATTGCTTATTTTCTCTCTCTCTCTCTCTCTCTTTTTCTCTGTCTCTTTCTACAACTCTGTGAGCTGCAAAAGTAATGAAAAACACCTAATGCTGTTGAATACTGATTTATTTATTCACTTTGCCCAGTATTTTCGTTACATATTTGAGATATTTCAATGTTGTTTGGATTCGTCAAACCACGTGTGACATTTGTCCGTTACTTAACTCCAGCTCAACTACTATTATTCCGATTATTCCTGTACTATTACAATATATGTATGTGAGAACTCCATGGAATTGTTGCAAAATGATCGCATGACATACTTTTCTGTACATATTACAGAGTGTAATACATAATTATTACACACACACACATCATCACTAAACAAATATGTGATGTGAAGAGGAATCCATTTGAGTCGACATATGGATTTGGAAATATTCATATACAATGAACAAACTTTTTTTTCGTATATAAAACTTGTCATAAACAAACTTGCAAGTCGAGTAAGGTGAAGTCACAAGGATTATTCTTGCCTTGCATGCGATGAAATTCAGAGAAAACTATACATATAGCAAAAAAAAAAAACAAATCTGAATTAGGGATTGGCATCGTAACTGGCGGGTGGAATATTTTAACGACTCTTTCTTTCTCTCCTTCTCTCAAAGTTTCACATTTTTTTCTAAACGTTGCATCAACTCTCTACATTGGAATAATTTACTGGTGAAAATGAATGAATGATATAGAAAATATACAAATACGATGATGTTTTTTTCAAAGAAAATACTTGTCATGTCCACAACGCACACAACTTTCACAAAATTACGTGTATAAAGTTGTACGTCGTAGTTCGTACGTTGTGAGTTTGTGAGTCGTAAATCCCGTACATTTTTTTAACCTATACAGGCAATATCAAAATATCAATAGCAATAGCCAATAGCTAGAAGATATCATAAGTTTTTATTTCAAAATAAACTTTTGTGTATGTACAAAATTTCACATGTACTACTGATTTACGTAAACGTAAAGTGCATTCAGGTTAAAAAAAATTGTGCAGTCCATCGTCAAAGAGCCTTCAAATTTAACAAAATATTGATATGCAGAAGATGCACAAAAAAATACAAAAGGAAATCAAAACGTATCAGTAGACTTGGAATAAAACCATCAGACTTTGAAAGTCTATGTCTGTTCTCGCTGGGTGACACGGTGACTAAATTACGATATGTAAAAATGTTCTATGATTTGTGATCTCAACTTTGAAATGTGACATTTGAACTCAGTCAATAAAAAAACCTCAGTCCTGTGACTCTCTAGAAAATTTGAAATAAAATGCAAATCTCGGATGAACAAAAAAAACCGAGTCATTTTTTCAAAATGAATTAGACATCACAAAGCAATTTAAAAAATACCGAGTATTATCTCTATTCTCTATAGTGAGTACATATGTATGTAGTGAGTACGACTGGTATGAGAATGTTTATAGGGAAATGACAATTTGAGGTGGGAATATGGCGATATGGTCATATAGAAAACTAGGAAATGGAATGATAACGACAATTTCAATATAATATAGCACGGTTTTCACAGTACCCGGGACAACACCTATTATCTCTGTCTGTATAGTGTATATAGTCCATAAGAATATTAAACTATGGTCTAATCTAAGTACTTGGAATTCAGTGATTCCGAGTGGGCATGTTTATATTTCAGTTCGGGTTTTGTGCAATAATCTATAAAGATGAAAAAAAAATCTTTGTATGAGGGTGAGAGTGAACATATGCCTTTCCCTCTCTCTCTCTCTCTCTGAGTTCCTATGCTATGTATATGTACACACAAATAGACGTTATATATGATTGTGCTTGGAGATACACGGCGTACACCCTTCCTTTTTTCCTCTATATTACTTCCAAAAGTACTTTCCATATGTAGCTAACGATAAGTGTCTACATGTGGAGAATTGTAGAGAGAGAGAGAGTAGGGGTATTTTTCTGTTTATTCTAAAGAGAGTTGGATTGGGGCGGTTCAGCAGCTGCATCCGAAAAAAGGTGCTCTCGGACGTGCGACCTGGCGCGAGCCTAAAACATCCCGAACTCTTCCAACTTGAGATTTAGCAAGTACATATCTACATTTTTATTTTTATTATTATTATTATTATGATGATGATTCAACTGCTGAATACTTTTACTGATTCCAGAGGATCTGAAAGAGAGAGAAAGAAAGAGAGAAAGAGATCCATCGTATTATTTTACATGGAGGAATATACACCGTTCATTCGTCGTCAGTACACCTAGGTATAGGCTTTTCTATATAGGAATAAACCATGACCAAGTACAACTCACAACTGTACGACATATCTGTGAATATCTGTATTCTGTATCTATATTATATATTTGTGTGTAGTTGCAGTCCATGTCCATGGTATTTTGTATTTGGTAATGATTCAAGTTTATTCAGAATGTGTGTAGCTTGTAGAATGTAGCGTGTGGAGTCGTAGAGTGTAGACCGTAGAATGTAGGTAAGATATAGCATAGTGTGTAGAGATTTCATTGTTGCAAGGTACATGACATATATATGTACAAATATTGTATACACCAACTTGGATATATATGAAAAGCCACTGGCACCAACTTCCAAAAACTCACAATACATTCATTTATAACTCCCGACTCCGCTTGGACAAGTACCATAGAATTCTTTCAATTCTTTGTTATTCGCCATTATGTATTATTTAGTTTGCCATTATTCCAGTGTGCACATGTTGGTTGGTTGGATGGTTGGTATGCTATGGAAAAACTATACCCACACCAACCTAAACAATCCATCCGGCACACTTCCAATCCATCTAATCTGAACCTGCGGATTTATCTCTCTCTCTCTCTCTCTGTCTACCCTCGCTTTAGCTCTAACTTTGTCACTACACCACTCTCTTCACTCTAATGGGGAAATGTCAGATGAATTTCTCTCTCTCTCTCTCTTTCTCTCCATTGTCCCTGACGTACGCATCCAAAATCTAAATAGCATCTCTAACTTTTGTCAAGCATTATTATTTCATTTCATTCGGATTTCAGCCTGTACACAAATGCACACACATACATATATATATATATATATATACCGTATAAACTAGAATAGACTCCCTCTATTTTATAGAGTCCCCTATACAATAGAGTCCCAGGGATTGT
>JAIUND010002626.1:0-21056 GCA_034699125.1 Gisinianus flammeolus
GGTTAAAACGTGGTTTGAAGAGAGCAGATTTTTGCTTGGAGATGAGCAGAATTTTCATTTTATGGAAGAAATTCCATACACGAAACTTAATAACAAAAACATATGTTTTTAACTAGAGCCCTCTTATTATGTACTATTAAATTGTATTTTTTTTTAACTAAATACTTAAATGAAATAGATTAATATCGTAGGTTAAACTATTGTAAAAAATGTTTGTACTTGGAATAGTACCTGATTTAACCAACTGTCAACTCACACCATGCGCCTCAATCAATGATTATGATTACTAATCATAATGATGGATATTTCATATTTCTGCATTACGCTCCATTTGTTTTCAATTCTTGTTTTAGTTGGGAGAACTTAAAATAATGACGCATTTATATACATAAGAATTCTACATATGCATTTATAAATCCTTCAGATCTTTCCTCAATATCTTCCCACTCGTATTTCTTGGGATGCTGTCAACGAACTGAACTCCACCCTTCAACAATTTGTATGGAGCCACCTTATTTTCCATGTAGGAATGGATTTCTCCTTCATTAATGTCCGCACCTGGTCGACTCACGATGAAAGCACGCGGAAGTTCTCCAGCCATTTCATCAGGGACTCCCACGACGGCACAGTCAATAACACCAGGATGTTTTCGGATCAAATCCTCAATTTCACTTGGCGCGACCTGGAGAAAACAACACAAACGAAAGAAAATGCATACAGATATATAGCTTGCGTACACAAAGAACACAGAACACACACACACACACACATGCAATAGAGAAACCCGATAAGAAAACAAAACCTCATACATAGAATATAGAGAAAGTCGATACATACACATTTACGGATATTTTCTAATACATATTAGTTTCTTCCCTGTATATCTTAATTGTTTTTGTCTTAAAAGCTTCTATATCGTATTCTATTTCCTTTTCGTTCTATGTAGAGGGTAGACATTTGAGCATGTCCTCACATACGTGTTTGATCATTTATTAAGACGAAGAAGGGCAATATGGGAGATGGGGAGGTGTACAATCTGATTAGAGAGCTCATTAACTATTTGGACTTGATTAATAATATTTATTTCTTCTTCTCCTTCCTCCCCTGGCTTCTCTCATTACTATTACACTAATTACTAATTACTGCCAGCGGAGTACTTTGTGAAATACGATCGGTCAAATATCCCTATATAGAATCCTTCCAATCGATATGCTATCAAACATGTACAAAATGGCAGACCACATACACAGTGCATTCTGAACGTTATAAATTGCAAATAGAAACGAAACTTGATTAGATATATAACTTTGAGATTGTTATGGACAGAAATAGGAGAATATCTGTTGTAGTAGTAGTCTAGTCTCAGGGAATCTTGATGATTCGGAAACTTCTGAAAGTTTTTTTTGTTGTTGCATGCATTGGACATATGGAGAAGAAATTTTCCAAGCATGCAATTGCTAATAGAAACAGCTAATAGATTCAATAGACTGTAATGGCACACAGGTTTACAGGCTCCTCCAGACTATACCTAATTTATCTTATGGGATGATCCTCACTCTCACTAACAATACTGTATTATTCATTATTGTACATAAATGGGCTGGGAATTGTGTCAATTATGGATTGTCAAAATATCGTAAATGAAATGCAACCAAGTACCTGAAAGCCTTTGACCTTGATTAATGACTTCAAACGGTCCACGACGAAGAAATGACCATCCTCATCATAATATGCAACATCTCCCGTTTTTAGCCATTCTCCATCCATGGTTTCTGAAGTAGCTTTGGGGTTGTTGAGGTATCCCTTCATAAGTTGAGGGCCACGACAATACAACTCTCCGGGAATATTCGCTCCCACCGACTCCCGAGACTCCGGATCAATAATCACCACCTATAAATACGGATGAAAAAATGTTTTGAAAATTATTTAGAGTATAGATAACTGTTATATATACTCTAAGGAAAATTACGGGTGAATTCATTTTAATATTTTCATACATTTATTTGATTAAAATGTGTAAACTTTAAATCATAGTATTTATGGACCTGCGTCATGGGAACTGGGGTTCCACAAGAGCCTAATTTAGCCACACTCTCTCCCTGATCAACCTTGTTCAAGCAAATGATGGGGGAGCTTTCAGTCATCCCATAACCCTCTTGAAATAATGGTTGATTTAGTTGGACATCTGCAAATCGTTCTAGAATCTTGTCGATTAAAACCCGACCCGCGGGAGCTCCTCCACTGATGACTGTGTGAACTCGTTCCAAATGTTGGGATTTCACTGCGGGATTTGTGGACACAAAATCTGAAAGGACACACAAGGAAAATCATGTTAAGCATATATGTACTCTAAATCTCATAAAAGAATTCTTCAGAAATCTGAGTACATCACATGAATTCCATGCCACGGAAAATGAAAAAAAAATGCAATTTACTCAAGAGCGGTGGGACGGTATGAAGAAACGTTGGCTGTAAAATAAACAATACATTATTTATTATTATTGTAGGTTTATAGACAAAACATTTTTTGAATGAATTTCTGGATTTTGTTATGAATGCTGAATTAAGGGAATTTACTTTATAGTCGGCCAGCATTTTAATGTACATTTCTGGCTCGAATTTAGGTAAACACACGATTTTGGCACCGCATGAAAGTCCTCCGAATAGAATGGCATTCAAACTATAAATATGAAAGAATGGGAGAACCACGCCAAATACTTCTTGATGATCACCTGAAGATAAACCAATTAACATTCAAAAATAAAGACACGATCTACGAGCTCATTATATATTGTACCGTTAAGGCTATTTTCATTTTCCTGTCAGGAATAATCAGGATTTGTTTGCTTACGTGTCGTTTCATGGAAGTTACACCAGTCGGGGACGATGCACTCAGAAATATTTGCAATTAAATTGTAGTGAGTGAGCATACAACCCTTGGGATTCCCCGTAGTTCCACTGTCAAATCATCATACGAAAATTCCTCATTATTCACCCGATAAAATACTAGGAGTAAAGTTATTTTTAAGTGACAAGTGATAGCTATTCATGTATAGGATAATGAACGAAGACAAGTCGACGGACCTGGAATACGGCAAAGCTGCAACTGTTTTTGGATCAGATCTTGTTTTTGGACATGCGGATCCATCATCTTTCATCATCTGCATGAAAGAGTGACATCCATCTTCCACTTCCCCAATGACGACAACATGTTTCACATGAGGACTTTGACTGCAGGCAGCTTGTACAAGAGGCGCAAACTACAGAAAAAATAATTTATAAACCATCATAATTATAGTTCAATATAATTCATACATAATTTTTTGTCATTTTAATGAAATATGAATATGTAAATTACCATTGAAATGGTCACCACCATTTTAACTTGAGCATCCGCCAACTGTTTCGCGATCTCATCTGTGAATTTTCAAATCATGGCATGGTAAATAAATTATAAATTATATGAGGCATATGTATGTCATGTAATGTTGTTGTATTAGAGAATTCCATATGTGAATGCATATACCGATGGTGTACAATGGATTGATTAGAGTGACGACAAGCCCTGCAGCATTAGCACCAAGAAATGCAATCGGAAACTCGGGTACATTCGGGAGTACCAAAGCCACCACTTCTCCAGGTCGTAGTCCAGTTTTGACGAGAGCTGATGCAAATCGCTTGGTCATCAGTCGGCATTGTCCATAAGTGTACGATCGTTTCGTGAGAGCGCATTCCTAACAAGTACATAGAATTATAAAAACAACATTAGAAATCCGAGAGAAATAATAATATATGTAGTGACACAAAGCATGCATGTATAAATATCTGCATGACTCATGCAGAGAGTAATTACGATACTAAAATCTCGTATCGTATTTCATCCCGTTCCATTCCATTGCAGTACAATTTCAATTCCTGTGTACTTTACTGTATTCTTCGTATTTACGCATTGCATACACAAGATTATAATTACGACTAAATTCTTTGTTTTAGTTTTAGAATTTACACATAGCATGGCATTTTTTTGTTCTTGTGAATTAGCCATTTGATATTTTGAAGCTCAAGTCGGAGAAGTAGTACGTATACCGTGAATGCGGAAAATTCAAGATGAAAAAGATAAATTTCATTCTAGGTCAATGTGTAGCGTTTTTCGTCAATAACGAATGAGAAAGAGGAAACCAATCTTAATGTATTTTTAATTTATACGCCTCCATAGGGTGTTGAAAATAGCTCTGTGGTGACTCCTAATCATATTTTGAAGTTAACTCTTTTGCGTATTTTGTCCTTATCCAGATAGTTTCATAGTTATCAGCTGGAATTTTCAACTTAATTCCGTCAATCTCTATATTCTCTAACGTCCATACAAATTTTACAAACTATTGTCATACATAAAGACTGTGGGCAGAAACGCAGAGAGAAAGAGATTATGCTTACAATTTAAAATTCCAAAGTTCAAAGTAATTAGTAAATGGAAGAAATATACCTTTCATGCATAATGACTTGAACTATATGTATTGACAAATTTATTTGTAAAATATATTTGATTATATACCATTGCAATCTTGTTGGGCCATTTTGAAGCATCTCTCCAAATGTATTCTTCCAATGTCAGATCAGGAATGCTGGAAAATTCATCCAAAAAAAAAATATATATAAATATTAAACTCATATTTGGACTATAGGAAGCAAATTTTGTAGAATGTAAAATTATAATTGTAATTTTTTTTTGTCACTGTACTGGACTTCAGGAACACCGGACTCGACGATATGAGATGGAGAGATGATGGCACTAATGGTTCCAGACGATGAAATGACCTCCTTTAGCCTCTGATTTTGGCTTTGACATACTGCCTTGGTTGTGATTGTCCTTTTTAAGAAACACCACGATCTTAGTGCTACTCTCCGACTCACTGTCAATGGCATATTTAATTTTGTCCTAGATTTACTTTCTTTTGTAAATGTTTATATCATATATACGGAGCTCACACACACAATCGACTACTCACACGCGTCTACACAAACACACATACGCACAAACTATAGATCAATTTTCTCTCCTTCTTTAATAGAATATTTTAATATGATTGCTTCCACGTGTGTGTGTACGTACACTACAGGAAAAAATCCGGAAAATATACACACTTGATATAAATATCAAGTTGATATAAATATATATCGATCTATATAAAAATATAAGAGTACGGGAATACACGCTCCTGATGGCTTTATTTTTCTCCACAACAGAAAATATTATGTTGCTTTCTCTTTTTTTTTGTTATTCTTGATGTATTAAATATTTTACTTTATATATTTGTATTCTCACTTTTGCACACAATAAAATATGGTCTAAAAAACAGTCACCGGTTTACACACGAGGAAAAGACTTTGAATTTTTTTCAAGAAAAACCTGGGAGCACAATTTCTTTCTCTTTACAGTTTGAGTATATGAAAAACATGTAGTGAGGAATAATAATAATAATAAAAAAGAGATTTTTTTGACTGTGTAGCTTGATTTTTTCTTTTGAGCTTATGGTTCCTTCAACTTCAACTTCCAACTTTATACAGTCAAGCTTTGGAATCAGCTAACACCAGCATGAGAAAACAACAACAAGAACCAACTTGAAAAAAACTTGACTTTTTCAGAGTGTACATACATATAGCGCTTCAGTGTATCTGCAGGAAGGTGAACGTCAAGATATACCGGTGAATATACTCATACGCTCGGCATAACGGTTTGATACGCACTGAACTGAAGCCGAGTTTATAAGACCAAATTTTATTCTCTCCTTTTCTGTTTGTAGTTGTATTGCGCTAGAGTTCCGAATCTAGTCTTTTGGATATATAGCGTTTCATGTATGTATGTTGTATGTGCGATGAATGCATAAATGTGTCTTATGCATTCAGCGCACATCTATCTACAGATACATATATGTATGTATGTATCTCGTAGTGCGTAGCTTTACCTTAATTCCAACAATTAGTTTATAGCTGCAGCTATACTCATGCAACGAGAAGAACCAAAATTTAGATTCAAATCTAAATCTAAAATACAACTTTGTACATATGTATTAGTTTCAAGTGTATACATAAACAACTCTCTCGACTCGCCCTCGGCATTCACCAACCAAGTTCCTCTACAAAAAAGTTGTTCATTGTTGAAAACGGTTCTCTCTCCACGCCTTTTTTTCCATCTGGATAATAAATATGAACATATGATATGTATACACATACAATAACATTGTAGGATTAGAAACTTTTTTGTGGGTATTAAGCAGTCATATGATGGTGACAAACCCACAAAAGGGAATTAAGGATTTTTGTGGGGCATTTCAGAGAATTTACAGTTGATATAGCTTCCATACGTACAGATATATTCAATCCTATATGTATAGATATTTCCTTCGACTTCAAGTCAATACTATATATTTTATTTATAGTTTCATTTCATTTTACAAATAATTGATAATAAGAGAAATGAACAATTTCTGGAGCTGGAGAGAATGGTTGAATGACAGGATGGAAATCAACGTGTGTTTTGTTGTTATCACAGTTGAGAGACGGAGCTGAACTTGGATCACGCTTAATTTTAAGTTGCATTTAATAGGCATTAAATATTGAAGAATCATTAAACAAAATTCCCCAAAATAACTGGGTTTCATTGGTATTTGCATGTATTTTTGAAAAAATTCAAAAAAATTGTTTATTTCCATTGCCATTTCGGTATACATTGTGTTAAACGACTAGTACATACGTACACCAAATGCGAATATGAATACACATAGGTACATAAAAACGACACAAGTAATTTAAAGTAAGCGTAAATTAAATATTTTATATGTTTTTAGTATATATAGTCTCGTTGTCATAATACTTTTGTATTTGCTCAAAACTCGTTATTTCTTTGCGACTCGGGATTGGGGCAAGTTAAAACAATCAACTTTAACACCAATAAGGTTTACAGTAAAGTTTACAAATGACTATAGAGTTAGAGATTGACACACAATTATGTTTTTGGCAAATAAACAAAACACTATTACAACGTTTTCATGATACCCATAGACATAATTGATGTAATATTCGTTTCAGAGTGATATTTGGAGCATTACAGATTATATGTAATAATAATAATAACTATTATTATCATCAGTATTTAGCAGACTAAAATAATATCTAATTTAATATCAATTTAAAATAATAGGACACCCTTTCAAGCACAAAGTGTTATTGTTTTGTCATACATACTTACTTTCTCATACTAGATAGACGCAAATAAACATCATTCAAATTGTAGATTTAACGGGATTGCCTCGAGAGTATTTTTTCTGGATTTTGACTGAGACTAATACGCACAAACTCGACTATTTATATATAAATAGGTAGCAAGTTTTTAAAAAATCAATAAAGTGTTATTGTTACATGTAAAATATGTACTCACCAAGTATATATTCTACAATTTAAAGCGATACATATATATCATATTACAACAGTTCTCCGTTATTGTTAATTAATCTCGTCGAGTCAAAAACTGGCATTCTGTATAGACAATTGCATGATTCATTAACAAAATGACTAAGCTTTTCGTATATACCTATAACGTATTTAAGCCCTCAAAATGAATAGTAATAATAATTATTATTACAACGATAATAATCAAAAATCAGTCTAGAAATACAATTTAAATATAATAATAATAACAATTGCAAAGTACAAGGTACAATAAAACATTTAATTATTCGTAAATTTTTAAGTGTATAGTTGTATATTATGTTACACCTGAGAACTGATGCATACATAGTACTTTCTCATTATTAATAATAAATCATTTACAGAATAATAATGTAATACTCATTGGCATAATTGAATCGGTATCGTAAAAGTTCAAGATTACTTGAACATTTCCTCATGTATTTTCCTAAACCTATTGAATAAAGCATTTTGGAGCTCCAACTTTACTAAATAAAATACACAGTAAGTAAGTATAACTAATTAGATTATTGTTCCACACAATACTAAATAATATAATTAGTATATATGATTATTGTACATCTTACAAGTTTAAACACAGTACAAATTGACAAAACAAATTTCGTACTTCACACAAATACTTCATTTACAAGTGCAAAGTAACAATAATTATTATTTCCCTAGTACTAGCACGATAATAACTAAACTATACATAGTTTTTTGAACTCATGGTAAACACGGACATATTGCATCTTGATATTTTCAAAATCCTTAGTACAAATACTATCATAAAGTTGAAAGTTCATAACACTATTCCGTCAGTTCTTCATATACCACAACCGATTACAATTTTTATATATGGTACAATTAACAAATACTAAATAAGCAGTCATATTCAAATTTAGAAACTGAGAATCCAGTGAAACAATATCGTAATAAATTTTTTGTTCATAACTGATCGAGTTTCAATAATCATGATACCTTATTGTTTTGGTTTCCATCACTAATTAATTCCCATACATATATAATATTATATACTGACAAGTACAATATTTCATACATACTATTCTTTGACTTGCAAAGATTCAATGTATTGAAATGACACATTTTATATTTTTCTGATTAGTTAGATTTGTAAATCTTTCGATGGGTTAGAAACAGTTTTAGTGTAATATACCTGCTTATTTTTACTTAGCGTGTAGATAATAAATATTTTAGACGGATTCATAGTATACGCGATACTGGGCAACTATGCAATAATTATTTTCCACTTTATAATCTAAATCTATTATTATTAATTATTACGTCGTGAAAGATTTTCTGAATGAAAATAAATACGAGTGTATGTATATATATAATATATATGTGTATATATTTAGGTGTTTACTATAGAATAAACTAACTATAAAAACTGCCTATATAATATCTGTATAGTTTTATATAATATTATATACATACCTAAAGTACTACTTAAAAAGTTTGATACTTCACTATTGTATTTTTTTTATACATTATAAGATCTGATAGATTATCGCTTCAAGTTGTACTTCTACATAAAAAATGTTGCAATCAGTAAAATGTAGATTATCCACCTACATTTATAATATTTTTGTTTCGGACATTATACAAAATCATTTTGGATGTTGATTTTGTTTTCTGTGTTGTAATAAAAAAAGAAAAGAAAAGAAATACATATCTGAAGTTACTCTTCTTCGGATGTCGAACTCGTAAAGCGAAGGCCATTTGAAGAGTTATTGGCATGACGTCATGGTCTTGGGGTCCTGTGCGTTTGTCTAGAGTCACAGCGTTGAAGGGAATTCGATGGGGTTGATGTTCCAGCGTCTAAAAAATGAATTTATTATTATTCAAAGTATTCATTATAGTTTATAATTATAAAAATGTTTGAGTAAATTGTAAATGTGTTCCATATCAAAATTCGCTCCATCTTCTCGTTAGATACCTAAATGCTTTCTATCAAGTCTTGGTGTAGCAGGAGGGAGAGTATTCGTACTATGAAAACGATAAGATTTCAGTGAATTATGTCTTGTGAGACCACTGCTGTTAGTTACGTGGGAAGCTGGTCCATAAATACTATTTTGACAGCAAGCGTTGATGTAGTCAGCGACTAACTGAGTCATTTCAAGAACCTGTAAGATTAAGCAAACAACATGAAAATATGAGAAAACAAAAACTTTGAAAGTTCTACTAAATTCTTTCAAAATTTCGAATAAATAAATACCTTGTGCTTGGACATTCCACCAAAAAGTAATCGACGTTTCTTCGATGAATCATCAACAACAACCATAAAGCTACTGGCATCTGCATCAACAAGAACACCATTATCATTTTAAAAGAAGGTTTATTTCAAGTTCTTTACGATTTGCTGCAGATTACGCAGTTTTGTAATGCAGATCTCACCTTCCATTACTCCACCGAATGTTTGAACTGAAGAATAGCTATATCTTCCAATTTGCTGCAATGTCTGACTATCTAAAATGGAAATTCCGTCTTCACAAACTGCAGCCCAAACACTTGAACCATCTTCAATTGTATGAGTTCCTCGAATCTGTATGTACAAAAAAAATAAAAAAAATACAATATTTATATTTGGTATGCTTACAAACTTACAAATAGCAACAATGCACATCTTTTGCCAGTTGATTTTTGTACCTATGTAAAGTAAATATTTTTTGCCAACAAGGATATAAAAAAAACTTACTTTGACACTAAATAGCGTTGCACCGAAAAAAGGCCATTTCCTTGTACACGTCAGGTAAATCCGGACGCAGTCCAAACTATTTTTTCCCTTCAAGCGAATCCATTTTTCAATCAGAGTATCACAGAGAGCCTTGAATTCTTCCTGAGTGAGGTTCTCACGATAACGAATTGGGTAATATTTCTCCAGCGTTTTCACAACCAGTTGAGAGCCTCCACCACTTCCTCTTCCTTTCTCCGGCTTGTAATCCCCACAATCAATCTAAAAAAGGAGAAAGCATTTCGTTCAAGATACCAAATCACTTTTCCACAACATGAAACGAACATTCTCAACGCAAGTGTGACAAAAGGAAAGCCCCAAAACAGATGAAGCGTCATTTTTCTTTAAAATACAAAGTGAGAAAAAAACTAACAATTTAAAAGACAAATTTCCAGAGATTTCTGTCACAACCAATAAAACTGAATGAAAATTGTCAGTCCAAATAATTTCAATCATAAAAATTTTAAATTAGAAATTAAGTTTGCAAAGACAAGAACGGGCGAGTGGAAACAGTTAGAATGAGCAATGAAAATAACTTCTTACAATTGGGTATGTGAGAAAATAAAGGAAGGAAAAGATGGTGCAAAAGTTGTGCAAATATATGTATAGCTGACTGAATGAAGAATTGAGGAGAAAAAATTACTTGTGCGAGTAGGGCAGCCAATTCAAGAGACAATTCTTGCGTCAGAGGAAATCTTCCGGCAACGACCGCTTGATTTGTTTGATAACAGAGAAGTAATCTTTCTCTGTCAGTCTCTTGGAGAATTCCCGAACGGCGGTAGATTCGTGACACAAAACTCAGTGTGACTGCACGTCTTGTCTCAAATTTCCCAGAACCTTTCTCTCGCAAAACTGTTTCCCATTGTGAAATCACATCACAGACCTGCAATATACGTCAACCATTATCATTTCACAATCGTCCATGGTCAATAGTTAAACTTTGTTTCCCTTTCAGGTTAGTTTCTTTTAGTATCACAAATAAATAAAAAAATACATGATTTTTCTATTTTTTACAAAAGTTTTCTCCCCACTATAATCTTCTCATCTCTCAAAAAAATTTATAAATAGGTAAAGTGTATCTTTTATTGATTTATTTCGCTTTTTTTTTTTTTTCGAAGCTTTAGAATATAGTTATACTTTTTTTCTTTTAAGAAAACTTTCACCAAAGTCTAAAGGATTAAAGTAACTTGATGGTTTCGCAGAGATATGACTGTATCCAGATTTATTTACGTATACAGTTTGAAATTTACCTTGTCATTATTCTTCAGAGTATGCTCCAAATCCTTCTCAAATGGATCATCCTCACAGAGAGCAAAGCCGGAGTGTAATGGTTCTCGACAACCGATTTCATGACACAAAGAAAGAAGAAACTCTTCGACGGTAGTTGAACCATCAAAGCCGACAACCTAAAATGCCAAGAAAGTAATTTAGAACATTTCCAAATAAACAAGCTTTGACACTGAGACTTCATTCCTTGTGTGCCCAAGTACAGTAATCAGTCATGATTTAGAAGATTATTTTAAAATATTTATATGTAAGAAACCTACAAAGTAGGGTCTGTACATAGCATTACAATTACATATATAGTTTATTCTATCGCATATAAGGACTAACCTGGTAGGCACCGTTCAGGAAATGGACGGGAACTGAATGAGGAAGCGAATGATGGAACGGATTCTTCATCAGAATAGACAAGACCTCCATCCGTGATGGCTTGAATTTTTCAAAAGGCGTAAACAAATAACAAAAAATAAATAAAAATCCTTTAATACTTAAGTATTGCATTATAGAACAAGAGAATAATTTATATTGTTATATTATTATTATGGATTTCTTGATTATTGTTTTGAAAACAACACACAGATAATATTACAGTGACACTTTTGTCTTTTGTTTTAAGAATTACTAAAGGAAATTCGGATAATAAATTGAAATGAATTTAGGGACAAGACAATGTTAACTTTTATTCCTCACCTTCTGGTTGCGCGGTCCATTTGCCAGGGTTCGTTCAATAGAGCGCTGACAATACGCCGCGTACTTTCCACTTTCACTCCTACAAAAGAGCAAAAATAACAACGTCACGTCTATCTCCGATTCACATCATTAGTTTCTTTACACAAGAAACCGATTACGCTGAGTACTACATTTGTAATTTCTTAACGGTTAACTTAACCCCGGCACTATTGTGAAACTACCGAGTACTACAAAATGAGCTCCCATACATCAATTGTAAGAGGGAAAAGACCATTTGCTTGTCTTACGGTATTATTTCATTACTATTACTACATGATAAATTTGAATAAAATATCAAAAGGACAATCATCATATCATCTTACTTTGTATCCACATTTCGTTGGAGATGTTGTTTCAAATACCACAATAGTTTATTGTTCTTTGGGAGGAATAAAGAGACGGCAAGAGCTAAAAGTTGCCATCCCTGTATAAAGACAAAACTTCGGATATTTGATTTACTTTCAGTATTCATCGAATGACTATGCATACTGTGATTGTGAGATAATAATGGCGAGGAGGGAACTGAGGAAGATCCATCCCGTCTGAAATGACAAATTATATATTATTAGACGAATTCAAAATAAAAGTCCTACAAATGTATTAGAAAATTGGTGAAAACACATACCCTTTGGATTTAACTTTGGCTGGAGAAGAGCGACCTGATCGACTAGTTCGTCCTGGACTAGAAGGTGTTGAAGTAACATGATTATTTGTTCGATTTGATCCACCAGGAGATTGAGATGACTTTGGTGAATTTGAATTTTGAATTTTACTGTGATTACTCGACGAGTCACATACAAACAACGACTGGGTTGCATTGAGAAGAAACTGTAGATATTCATAAAGAATACAATAATGTGGGCATGTCATAAATATTCATTTGACTCCAGATGCAAGACTAAAATATAAATTCTACACAAAGTTTTCTCCGTCTCCTATCCTCTCTCTAATATTAAAATTCACTGTACTATTGAGACACGTTGACGTTAAAAGGTTTTATAAATTCTTTAATTCCCTCCAAAAAAAAATGTATTAGAATTGACATGTACAAGAACTTACGCGTGAATGTTTAATTTTGCTGAAAGTTCTAGTGACTTGTGGCGAATTCTTAAACGTCATTGATCTGGAAGTCTGCTTCACGAGAGCACAAATAAGCTCAGCTTGAAGTTCTGGATAATCCAAGCAGAGCTGAAGAGTATTTTGAGCTAAGCCAACGTGATATTCAATAGCAGAGGGCTCCAAAGGCACCGACATGAATAACTGGCACGACTACATAAAACATTAATGAATTTGAGTACATCATTACATGGTATGAAATATTCATGTTTCCCCTTCAAAATTAATTCAAATCAATACACCAACTTTAATTCTGATACAGGTATCTTTTCTTTTTAAACGTCACAATATAAAAAAACATACCTTAAAAAGTTTGACAGCCTCATTTTGAAGAGCTGACGACGACATGGAAGTCAAAGGTGAAGCAATGCTTTCTTTGCTATGAAGTAAAAGTGGATTTCTCCACAGACTGCAATCTGTTATGACAAAATGTGATTAGTTTCATTTATAAGAGAACATTCTACTATGTACGCTGTACATAGGAATAAATAACGAATATGATATGATATAGTTTTAAAAAGTTTTAACATTATTATTATTATTATTATTATTAATAATTCTTTTTTGCGTCAGCAGAAAAACTTACTTGGATCCCCATCAACTTCCATTAACTTGTGTATAAGCTGCTCAAACTGTGTTCCAGCACTTGGACCCTTTCCTGAAACTATTGTCAAATGGTACAGCCAAGCGTCCTGTAATTTGGAAAGAGAGATTAAATTAGATTAAATCCAGAACCACGACATTTTTATAGAGTATAGCGAGAGAGAAAGAGAGAGAGTTGGAAGAGAAAATAATTATAACCTTTTCCTGCTTTGTAGATAAGTTAAGGTAGATGGGACTCTGATGACTAGGGAAAATTCCAATAGTGAGAGCATCTGGATGAGGATTTGTTGGACTTCCTTCATCCTTTTCATCGTTATCAGAATCAGAGACATGGTCGACGTCCTCTACTCGAGCATCCCGCATGTTAATTTGGCCAGAAGTTACCTTTTAAAACCAAACGAAAGAGATCATAAAACCCGTGTCAATTATGGTCTTGAGAGAGAAAATCATTGAGTAGGTAGGTAGTTGGGAAATTATAGCTGAACTGTCTCATTTTTATACCCTTATATAACTTTTACAAGACTTTAAATGCAATTCATGAGCCCCTCGTGCCTTCCAAAAAATTCATTCATCAATCAATACGAAGGTCATTATGGAAAAGATAAATCTTTCTAGATTGGGAGTCACTTAATGACTTTTATTACCGTGTCTGTTGGTGATTTAAATGACAGGAACATTTTTCCAATGAGAACACACCAGCAACGTTTAGCATGTCCATTCTTTACTTTCACTAACCATCCTTGAATTGTTGGCTTACTATCTTCCATACTCAATACAAGTTTTGTAGCATTGCGTCTCACAACGTTCTGTAAATTCGAAAACAAAGAAAACAAAAAACTTTTACATTACGAACTCTTCAAATTTTCCAACTTTTCAGTCTTACTTAAAACTTTTTATATTTAAAAAAAAAACAGAAAGAAAGAAAATATGGTACTACATATTATGTAGTACTCTCTTTTTTATATAAAAAAAACAATGTGTTACCTGTAATATGCGGACCCATTCATCAACAGTTGCAATAGAATCTGCTGTCAAGTAGTAAGTCTTTTTTCCAGTTGCAATTTCAAATGTCGCTGCTCCGTCTCCTCTAATTATTCGGCAATTTTCGTCTAGTACAATTTCTCTTCCAGTAGATCTACGATTGACATCATGCTACAAACAAAAAGAAAATGAATAAGTACACAAAACTCAAAATCTCGAAATAACTATACGAGTATAGCAAACTTGCAAATTGTACAAATATTATGTTCATAATATGAGAGTTATCATGATAAAGTAAAAGTAAGTAAAAGTATACAAGCGTATTTAAAAAAAGATACATAATATCTGTTAGCTTATATATAATAGAGAAAATAAATTCAAAACATCAAAAAAAAGAAGAACGACAAAGAAAGGAGAAAAACTGGAGTTGTCATGCTGAATAAAACCTCTATAAAATGTCTTACTAATGACTTCCAGTACGTGAGAGCTCCGTTCTTGAGGACAAACCAGCGTTTTCTCCACGTCTTCAACTTGCCTCCAAGTTTTGTGAGGTAGCCAGATTTTTCTAGTGACTCTTTCCTTGGAGAACTTTCGACTGAATTCGTGACAGCTCCAGACAAACTACTACTACCACTATTACTAGGGTTGACATTTAAGCCAGAAGTCAAATTGTGACAGCCAGCCGAGAGAGCAATGTCCATACTATTCGTCTCACTAGCAAAGGCATCAGGAGGGATAGCGTAATCGTCAGACATTTCTGACTCCATCGAGGGTTCTGTTTTTTTTCATACAAAATACACAAATAATACAATAGTTACAAAAAATCAATACAATTTTTTATTTTCGTATTTTTTTATTTATTATTATTTATTTTTGATGTCATCAACAATTTTCTACTGCAAAATAATCACAGTAAATAACAAACCTCGACGAAGACTTTTGGAGGGAGAACTTGAAGATCTATGAAGAGGTGAAAGACTATTGGCGATGGAAGAAGCAGCACTTTTTCCTGGACTTGAAATATCCGTTTCTCCAGAGCTGATAGGATGAGAAGGACCCGAGCCTGACCCAGAACCCATTTCTTCACCATCAGAGGAGTCTGTCGAATCTCCACTAAACGGTGCTGAACGGATTTGACTTGCCCTCTGAAAATGAACAACATGAAAATAAAAATTACAAGATTCAAGACTCGTCTCTTGAGAGATTCCTGTCTTGAAGGGGAAAAAACATGTGCATGCAGCCATATATATTTCCGTTGCAGGAGTAGTCAAGATTCTTGACTCAAGAACGAAATATAAAAAATAAATATAAAATATACATAAATAAGAAAGCAGAGTTATTTCTCTTTCTTTGTCAGATAAGGGCAAAAAATGTACACAGAACATATCACTATTTAAAAAAAAACGGGGAGAAAAAAACATCTTACTCCTTTGACTGTGGTGTACACTGGAATGGAGAAGTTTATTCCAAGCGAATGACACGACCTATGACGACCGGTTGTTGAAGTTATCTCTCCAGAACTTGATGTATCTTCTTTCAATGGAACCTTCAAGCCTCCAGCTGCCACTTCGTAGATTCTCGACTCCCAAGACGGAAACCTGAGACATTCAATTTATAAGTTAATACAACTCTAGCACATATAATACTTGCATAATATAGTGCATACCCCAAATACATGTATGTACCGAATGACCTAAATTTTGGTGATACCAAATGAAATCCTTAGCGACCGAATGTGTATATGTACTGGTAAAAAAAACATGGGTCAATTCCAAAGTCTCTACTATTTCATTTTCAAATCGTAGCTTTCTATCTTAAATCATATACGAATACATATATTTGTACAGAAAATTGAAGGAAAAGTCAATAGTATTTAATAGGAGACTAGGAGTTGCTTAAAGTAAACAGTCCATACTTAAATTCAAAATTATAGTAATATCTGTACATGAAATCTCCTTTAGTTCAACTATATAGTCTTCCTGACAAAACAATAAAAACGTTTTATAAAGCATACGAAAATAATATTTATTTTAATATGTACATACTTATATACTTAGGTATAAGTTATATATAATATAGTTTGAAATTCAAAATAATATTTATCTTGCATAATGAATAGTAATACATATTATTACATATTATGTAAAAAGTGAACAATGATGACTATAAACTCACAAAAATGCTCTACTTTATTACGCATTTTATTTTTACACACGTTTTTTGTAGAAGGAAAAAGCGCTTTAAAAGGACTGAATACTGAATATATCATTTGAGTATAACTTTTACATTATAGGTACTAAATAAATACTAATAATAAAATTACGTGAACTATATAATAATATTATATTATAACAATATATCATTTGATTAAATTGGGGAAATTACCTGTGCATTGGTGGAGGAGGAGCGGTTTGCGAAAGGCCGAGACCGAGGGGAAGTGAGCCAACTTTCTCACAGCTAGGTGTATAAATTTCTGAATAGTCGTGATTTTCATCCATAGCTCGAGCTCTTCCTAAAGACAATTCGGGTCTCACCAACTCTCGTACAGCTGCTTGCAAGTCTCGGGCCAACTGCTGACACTCAGCATCCAACCTAGCTCTCAGAACTGAAGCATCTTCTTCTTCGGTTGGCGGAGGACTATAGTTTCCTGGAGTTGTTCCTGAAAGTATAAAGAACCAATTATTTATATCCCAACAACTACCGAATGAAATAGACTGACTGACTGACTGACAGAACGAGAGAGAGAGATGAAATTTTATACCTTATATATGCCTTTTTTAAAAACACAAGTGTATACACTTGTATATAAATGTATATACACTTTTTTGAAGTGTCTAGTCTCTATCTTCAAACTCTAAAAGTCAACTTGTATACACGTGACAAAGTTGACGTAACTCGCCTGGTGCAGCTTTATCTCTTGTTTTCTCCTGTCTCTATCTTACCGATAAGCGACTAAGTATATATCTATTGGTGTGTATTATGAGATCAATATATAGGTCAACAAATTCTATGTATCAACATTTCGTGACAAATAAAGAATTCTTTTGTGCCTACGTCAAAGTTTGTTTTCTTGACGTACACTCCCCATGTTTTGTTGACGTTCTAAATTATGAACCAGCACCGCAAACAAAAAAAAAGTTTTTGACTATCTCTTATAACGAACACACATTAACAATCAAATGTGACAACTATTATTATATTTTATATTAATATACAGACAAGCGTACAAACACAAAACAACAGTTGGAAAAAGTAGTAATTACCCATAATATTATGCAATGTACTGTTTTAAAAATAAATAAAAAGGATACAAATAATAATAAAAAATACACTATCACAAACCCGTAGACCGTTTAGAAGAATTCGACTGACACTTTGAACCGCAACTTGTATAATTGTTGAAAAAACATTTCAACGGTTTCCACATTTTCACACTTGTACATCTCTCACGTGAACAAGGAACACACCAATTTATTTTTGTCGTCAGAGATGAGGAGGAAGAGGAGAGGATGGCGCACGAATAATAATTATAATAAAAGTCAAAGGTCACAAATTGTGACTCACAATTTTCTCTGTTCTCGGCGAGAAAAAATGAGTCTCAAAATCTCCACGAGAAATCACTCGCGCCGTTTTTTCACTCCAAAAAGGATTCCTGTAACAAATCCGATTTTACCACTGAAATGCGAACAATAAAACTCAACTTTAAGTATGCATTTTAGATTTAGATACGAATCGTCATAAGTAATATTAAAATTAAAGATGAATCCTAATATGTAATTACAAATTAGGATTTAGAAGAATTCAGAATTGAAGAACAATATCTCACTCCCTCGACAATCCAAAACTAAATGACTGCACATATTATGCTATTGAAATATTTGGCAGTCTTGTCGTGTTGTTATAGTCTTGTTGGGGAGTGAATTTAAGGTCAGAGCTAAAAACGAGACGACGTGAGTACGTACGGCCATTGTCGATTATATATACATTTTAATTAAAACAAGGAAAGGATCCTTGCGCAAAACTATAAATGACGAACTATGTATAATCGTATTATAACTTTACACACACACAGTGACACACACACACAGCTAAAGGAAGGGTCTTGTAAATGCAGAGAATAAAATCATCTCTCTTTCTCTTTTCCAAAATGATATTAGAAAAGCTCTGACAACTATGACAAGGTACATTAAAGTGATCGACTTGGCCTGTTCTCTTGTATTATATTTTTAAAAGCTGTGGGTGAGAGAGTACAAATAGGGCTTGATACTCTAAAGATCACTTTCAATTCTCTCTCTCTCTCTGTTTGACTAGATTTATATATATAAGGCAAGGACTCTGGATGGAATGAGTACTATATGTATAGGTAAGTATACAGGAGGAATTTCAAAGCTGAAATTTCGCTTTCAAAGGTTCTATTGTATATATATTATAATATGTGTATGTGTGAGTGACTGACGATGATGATGATAAAGAGAAGAGAATAATATTAATCGATACAGGTATATACAGACACGCTAGTAAATTACGCCGAAACGTTCCACAAGGTTTATTCTTCCTGTATATAAAATAAATTGTCTACACAAAAGCTCTCCCTGTCTATCTTTTCACATGTACTATGTACAGAATACAGTAGTACAGACACAGATATAATCTGTATACATGAGCTATAATATAAATAATAATTTATGCACGTGTACACATACTAAATATAGAAAATATTAATGATGTTATACATTATTATGACACGACTTCCGGAGACACTTAAATACTCAGTACGTCGTTCGTATGTTCTAAACCTGTGTAAATACATAATTGATGTTGATATCAAATTATTACATGCTAGACTTGGTACGGGAAGAATGAAGAGCACTGTGCTAAATTCATTTCAAATATGTCTGGTTCCATATCCAACACCACCATTTGATACAATATGTCATAATTTAAAGGAATCAAATGTGAATGGAAGTGCAAAGTGAATTACAAGGAAATTTCCTCAATATATAGGTACAATAAAATTATTACAATTGACTACTTTTCCGCGAAATTCTTGTTTTCCCCGTGGGCGTGAGAAAGAGAAAGTTAAACCTAAATACGTATTAATTTAATATTTTTATTTTCAGAATTTTAAAGCAGATTCTTGATACAAATTGACCCTGTAGAGATTATTCGAAAATTGTTATAAACTCTCTCTCTCTCTCTGTCTCTCGAGGAAGAAAATAATATATATGGTGAAAGATGAAAAAGAGTGACTTACCTTTGCTCGTGTTGGGAGTTGGAGATCTGGTTCGAGCATTTCTTCGTGGTGGTACGATTGGCACACGTCTATCACTACTATGACAATTATTAAGGGACTGAGTGGATTCTGTACAACCGATCATCATCTCGACGGGAGTGGCAGGAGACGCAGACTGACTAATACAAATTGGAGTGGGGATTGTCACCGGGACGGGAGTGGGGACAGGATGGACCGTTGGACTACTAATCATCACATGATTGTTATTATTATTATTATTGTTCATACTACTACTGTTGTTCGGACTACTCGTACTACTCGGATTACTACTACTATTGTGGCCATTATGGTGTTGATGATGGAGAGAGGAGAGGGCGACGTGAGGACTTCCACCGTTCGTGAATGTCATGGTGGAGGATGATGAATTGGATGAAGTGTGTGGTGGTGGTAAGGGAGGAAGCGAGGTATCAAGTGCTTCTAGAGCATCCAATGGACTTCGAGGACTCAAACTCTGTGGCGTTTCCATATCTACTGAGCCCGAGTCCACTCGGGAACTCCGTGAATTTTGTGATGATCTTCTATCTTGCGTCAGAGAACCCGTCGTCGTCGTCGTCGTACCTGGGAAAATATAATAATAATAATACATATTATAACAAAATAACATCATCCTCAATGATCAATGATCAAAAGCTCAGTCTTTACCAAATATCAAATATACTGTATATTATCTGGAATTACAACTATACAGTCACATAAAATGTGTTGAATTGAGCAATCAATATGAAACCCACACTTTTACTGATAAAAAAAAAATTAAATTTCCTTTTCTTTATACTCGACTTAATTATGCTTTCGCTCAACATCGAGTCCGCCTGTATATCACTTTTAAGT
>JAIUND010002627.1:0-21047 GCA_034699125.1 Gisinianus flammeolus
AACAACGGGATGGAAGGAAAGTGATTGCAGTCCCATGAACGGAGCACCCGGAGGGAGTGCGGAGGGCGGGTGCTTGGCTACCCGACCGGAGCGCTCCCGATGGGTGCGTAGTGAAATGGGGCGCAATCACGACTGACGTTTTAATGTGCATCCAAACAGACAGACACTTAAAGTTTTAAAGAGAGGCTTCGCTCCCTTTTGAGGTACTCCTGTACCAATGTTTATTCAAATATTGTAATATTGTAAAATGTAATTTTGTATGGTGCAGTATTAGTTTGATGCATATATAGGTAATACACAGCTCTACTATATACACTCCGCGAAAAAATAAATAACAAATGTACACGTAATGGAAAAGAGTTTTTAAACGAACAGGTAGACAGCAGGTATATTATACCCTTCATATAGGGCACTTGGACACTTCATATTTTCCTATTGTGTATCTATCACGGGTTCGGATGTGTATGCGTACCTATATATAGTATATAGTATTGTTTATAGTGCCTGATATGGGCAGACTCGATACAGTTTCTGTAGGTACATACTTGAGACATGAACTCAACTGGACCTTGAACTCGATTGTTTGTTTTGTTTTCCTCACCGTCTCATTGAAACTGAAAGGGAAAGACAAAACGGTAAAGACAAGGGAGTTGGGGTCAATGCTTTTGCATATATATACATACATAACATAGGTACTCGAGGCTCGAGACGCAGGAAAATGTTGTTGTTCGTCTTTTCTTCTCTTCTCTTTCCTATCATTTCACAATGGCCCTTTATTACACACACAGACACACACACACATGACACAAACAATATATTCGAGCCTCAAAGCACACACACGAACCACGCACACAAACAAACAACTTTCCTTTGCATTTCCCATTTCCATATAGGAAAGAGTGCAGATAGCACACGGGAAATACGTTCGGCGTTTCCACTCCTCCACATTTCCCATTTCCGGTCCACATATAGAATATATATGTACATAATTCCATATTTAATTTCACTATATACAAATTCAAACAAGGACAAAATTCATTCGACTAAAATCCCACGGGCTCCACACGAAAGCATCAATATATATTCTTGTGCGCGTCACCCAAACCAAACCACCAAGAATCACAATTGAGGAGAGAAGTCGAGGGGTAAAAAACAAAACACGTTGTGGAAATTCAAATTTGAAATTTCATAAAATCCTTGCACGCGATTTCTTGAGAACGTCGCTTCGTCTGAGAGTCTCAAAGCAAGCTAACAATATTAACGTACTAAGAAACGTTTTTTCTCATTGCAGAGGTTTCAATGTCGCCGAGTCGTCCCAGGCGGCAAACTCCCGTGTCAGTGACATGCCCGGAGCCAGCTTGCAACTACTCAACGACTCATCGGGGGCACATGAAGCAGCATGGGCTGGTCCACACCCAGGAGAAGAATTTCCCTTGCCCCCTTTGCTCCTCCAAATTCCCAGCACTGCGAGTTCATTCAGATGAACTCCCAAGCCCTTCCGCTGCTCTCTCTGTCCCTTCAAAACAAAAACGAGCGACACTCTCAAAAGGCACAAGCAGTTCATTCACTCTCGTTCGGAGTCACGGCCGTTAAAGTGTCCGCATCCGGGCTGTCCGTTCGCTACCAACCGAAAACTTTGTTTGACTCGACATTCCTTGGTTAATTCACAAGAAAAACCTCACGGCTGTCCGCATCCCAACTGTGGCGTCAGAACCAAACGGGCGGGAGATTTGGAACGACATTGCCGGATCCATTCGGGCGGGAAACCCTACGCCTGCGCCTTCTGTGACTACGCAGGAGCTCAATATTCTAATTTGAGAAGACACGTGGCGACTCATACACAGGAGAAACTTCACGCATGCCCACAGCCAGGCTGCAAGTTCGCGGCTTATTCAAAATCGGATCTGAGAGATCACGGCCTCGTTCACTCCCGGGAGAAAAACGTGGCGTGCACTCTCTGCGATCGGAAATTCGGGCAGAAACGGAGCCTTCGCATGCACATGCGCGTTCATTCGGATGCCAAGCCCTTCCGCTGCGCCCTCTGCCCGTACAAAAGTAAATATTCAAACGGGATTCATCATCACTTGCGCAATGTCCACTCGGATTTGAAGCCGTTTAAATCCCCACAATCCGGCTGTCCCTACGCCTCCAAGGAAAAGTCCAATCTGAAAAAGCATATGAACATTCACGCGGTGGAGAAATCTCACGCCTGCCCGCATCCCGACTGCGACTACAAAACCAAGTGGCCCGTGTACTTGGCAGTCCATGAGAAAGCTCATTCGGGGGAAATGGATTTCAAGTGTGCCTTCTGCCCGTACGCGGGCAATAGCCGTCAGCGTCTTCTGAATCACTCATACGGCAGAGACTCCGTTTTCCTGCTCCATCTGCCCCTTCAAAACAACGGCGAGGGTTCATTTGACTATACATTCGTGACGTCACACGGCGGGCGAGCCTCACAAATGTCGGTTTTGCTCGTACTCGGCGACCCGCCCCTTCCATGTGACCATCCATCAACGGCTCCATGTCCAAATTTCATTGAGCTGCAGAGAACCCGGCTGCAAGTTGGTCGCCCGGAACGAAAAGGCCTTGGCGCGCCATCTGGATTTTGCTCATCATCTCCCCCGAATCCTCCTCCAGCGGATCCCGTAAAAGATGAATGTGAGGAGCTTTTGCATTCATTCAAATGGAGCATGTTGAGTTGGGAAATTGAATTTGACGTGCATGTTTTGCACGCTATTTCAAATAAATATCTGTATAAACTCACACCGTCATTCGTTTTGAATTTTGACTGTATATGCCGGTGCCGTTCATGTCTCCCATTTACACAAAAAGCATGGAATGACACCTTCATTTGAAATTATTAACGTGCGCGCAAGGTCAGTAAGGTCCATCGCACACACAGATAAATTGTGAAAATCACAAGTGGGTCCAATTTCCAATGACGTTTTGGAGTCAAGTTGACGTGACTCAACGAGCTGGATTACATTCATTCGCGTGTTAGAGACTTCTTTCACATATATAACAAGGAAATTAACTGTGAAAAAGAATTGAAATTCATACAGTCGGAAAAACGTTGTCAATTTGGTTTCCAAAGCCAAAAGAAAAGCCGCATCCTTCATAAGTGTTGTATTCGTACAGTTTTGTTCTCGAGTTTTTGCAATCATCAACCATCCCATTTTGTGTGTCCTTCCGCCTCGACAGTTCCCTGACAATCCTCCGACGTTCGGACGTCTCTCTCTAACAAATATTTGGATTTTTGCCTGGAAATGGTGAGAATAAATTGAACAGTTCAAAATGTCAATGTAGAAATACTTAATGATGTTGACGCTATAGAAATATTGACACCACATTTCCAATATAAATTTTTAACTTTTCATCAACTTGTAAGGCCGGAACGGAGAGTGAGACAGAATTTGATAGACTTGAGCGGGATTTATAGAGAATTAAAGGGATTTTGGAGAGGCATCAACAAATTTTACTGAATTACCAGGGCCAGATAGGAATCAAAGTCCAGACCGATCTTCAACTATATAACGACAAGAGAAATTATACATGCAATTAGATCAACTTTTAAAGTATTTGGTGTTGGTGGAGGGAAAACTGGAAACGGCAAGAGCCTCGGAATCTGCGATTGTGGCATCGAAAAATGAAGAATCCGAGGACGACGAGGATGGATTGTTTAATTAAAATTCAATTGATTTGTTCTGTGATTTCGTTCAAAAACTCACTTGAAATAAATTGAACTTTTATATTTGCTTGTCAACATTCCTCATGCTTATTCTTTAATGATGAATATATACTCTTTATTTTGCTCTGAATATAATACATGCAACTATATACATTATTATCATTTGAATTCTAATATCTCCTCCGTTTTAGTCACCAGTTCTTGGAACAAGTAATCTTTAATTTTAGGGAGCGAAGCTCCCCTTATTTCTATTGGGTTGTCTGTCCTTTTCACGATAGGTCGTGAACGGATTAACCACAATTTACATGCGGTCTTTTTTATTGGCATCATCATTGTGGCAGTCAGGTGCCTATTGATTTTGGTGACCCTGGGGTCACCGGAGGCCGAGATACCCGCATTTGGCCCCCTGGCTTAGGGGTTAAGTTTGTTGACTTCTAGGGTGAGGTCCTAGGTTCAAATCCCAGTAAGAGCAAAGCGATTTTCACAATTGTTTTTACTTTTTCAGGGTACAAAATTATGGATGATCATATTATGTGACTTAAATATCAGAAAAAACCGAATTCGGAGTGAACCCGGGTATCAAAGGGATTTGCGAGAAAAAAACAACGGGATGGAATGGAAGGAAAGTGAAATGGAGCGCAATCACGACTGACGTTTGAATGTGCAGACAAACACAGACGGACACTTAAAGTTTTAAAGAGAGGCTTCGCTCCCTTATGAGCTACTCCTGTACCAATGTTTATTTTATTTAGTCATTCATTCGTTTAAACTGAATTCATCATACATAAAAAAAACGCAACACAAAAGGGATTGATCGCACACAAATTTCTATATATCGTCGCGTCAATATATCGATCGATAAATCCATTATAGATTTTATATATATATAGGCATTTTCAATTTTCCTGTGGCTTTTACATTCCCAGTCCTTCAATCCTTTGTTTAACTTGATTTCATACTCAACTGCTTTTGTGTATGGTCCTCATTAAACGGAAATGGATAAAATAAAGTCATTTGGATATGAATTTAAAATTCATGTGTTTATACTGCGACAATTTAACTCAGTATGTATACACTTGCCATGAGCAAAATGCAATTTATACATCGTCTGTTAAGTTCAAAAAGGAACTATAATTATTTTCCTTAATTTCGTTTGTCCGGGGTTGACCTGCTCTGGAGGTCAAAGTATTAGAGATGGAGCGTTGGGTCAAGCGATATTATTGTTCGTCGTGACCTGCTCTACAATAATGTCGCTTGACCCAAAGCTCCATCTCTAATACTTTGATCTCCAGAGCAGGTCAACCCCGGTCAAACGAAATTAAGGAAAAAAATTATAGTTCCTTTTTGAACTTAACAGACGATATACATAAATCTATATAGTTTAAAAACACTGTATAGAGCTTTTAAGGCCGCCTGTGTGGAATGAATTGCGTTTGCACACTGTGTTTGCACACAGACAAGATGACAGCTCCCAGAATGTCGAATAATACTTTTTATGACGTTTGACGTTGGTCCCAATTTTTGTTTAATATTGACTATATACTTGTAAACGTATGAATTGAAGTGAAAGAAAATAATTCTGACGATTGTTTTCACCTTCGTTTTCATTGTCGATTGGATATTCGATTGCAAAAGGGAATAAATGATGTATTAATAATAAAGTGTTTGGTCATGAGTTTCAATGACGACATGACGAAATTCCATTTCCAACCGATCAATCAAACTCTTCTCATCCATGACGTCTCTATACCAATTAATTAATTAAATTTCACACCAACTCCTTTAAATGATACTCAATTCTCAAATCCATGACGCACTCAACTCCTTTAAATTGACTGTGTGGAACAAGCGAACAAACAAACGAAAACACAAACAACAAAGTCCTTCACTTTTCATTTCAAATTGAAATTTTCAATTCACTTGTCCGACATGTGCACCACACAGGATTTTCCAAAGCATGAGCTTATATAAATATAATCTAATAATTATTTTCGTCCAACAATCAGCATAAAAGAATGAATCAATCAATCAAAATTTGTCAAATTAAATTAATTAATTAAAATCCCATAATTAATTGAACTCTTGATGGATTTTTCTATATACAGTTGAACCCACTTAAAATCCCCTACAAAAACAGAATGCGAACTTCATTACGCCATCAATTCGTGACTTCATCGACTTGGCCAACACACCATTAATTCTCTTTCTCTCATCCACACTTTGTTTGGGTTTTCATCATTGAAACCATGACGACGTCAGCAGGACTTTGTTTTCTATTCTTTGCCATCAGCTCCGCTCTCGCTTTCAACTGTAAGTCCACACTCAAACTCAAATCCCTCCTCATCGTTTCAATTTACAACGAAATTGAAATTCTCATGTAAAATCCTTAAATTTTTTTTCAAAATTCAGATGGACAATCCAAATCTCATACCAACTTGGCAGAAAATGCAAATGACGACGGAATTTACACTGGTAATTAAAAAATCAAACAATAAAAAGTCCCGTTTAAGACCGCTGCTTTTGAATTTTGCGCTCTGTGGCAATTAATTTAAATGCAAAATGTACAATTTAGATTGTGGCGGGGTGGTGAGGATCGTGGTGAACGAGACGAGCGTGATTAGCTACAAGGAAGACGTCAGTTTGTCCAGTAGCGAGCGATGCGTGTGGTCTTTCCTCCCGGAAGCGGGCATCAGTTTCTCCAGCATCACGATCCGAGTGGATGTGAATCAATTCACTGCGCAGGAATATAATACGGGCTTCATTTTCCACTCGTGGAATGAGCGCGGGCAATTCTACGGCGAGTCCATGTAAGATATAGATTCAGTATATTCAAAGTCTTCCAAAAAAATATACACGTGACCTTTTATATAAAGAACTTTTGAACTTTGACCTTTGACCTGTTCAGACTTCGTGCTCAAGTCGGGGAGTTTTACACTTATGAAACATCCCAAGGTTTCCTCTCCTTCTCCAGTGAAATGGTGTATCCCGTGGGTTCAGGCTTTCGACTGTCCGTGACGGGTGTCCCGTCGGAAGGGGCCTCCAAAGTGGAGCATCGTGACGTCGTCCATGTTCCAGCTCCAAATATGGAATGTACATCACCTGGGATGATTCCAGATAATTTCACCATTTCATATCCGCCTTTCCCTCAGGTTCATTATGCAGACAATGCGCATTTCGCTGTCGTCATCCCACGAATGAGTCCAAGGTTTACGGAAAACACGATGACCATTGACTTTCTGGAGACGGAAACGGGTTTGGACTTTGTCACCGTGATCAATCTTCGCCCGTGGCACTTCCGGGATTATACTCATTACGTCGGTGGAGAGTAAGCTGACAATCCACCTTTGACATTTGACCTTTGACCTTTCCCTTCTCGTTTTATTAATCAAGGTATTTTATCATGATATTTTTGTATATAGGTACTCTGGGAATTTTAGCACGGGGTCGGAGGTGACGAAAAGTTACGAATCTCGAATCGTCATCTTTAGCTCGGATCAAAGCGGGACCGGTCGCGGTTTCCGGTTGAATTACAATGGCGGCCTGAACAACTAATTCCACATTATAATGCACCCACATTTTTTTAAATCATTTGTATTAAATATATATACTTTTTTCAAAATCCAAAATCCCCGCCTTTTTGTACCGAAAAACAATTCAAACTATTTACTTATGTATGAAATAAAATGCACGCACTTATTCAAATTCAAGGCATCCCGTCTTTGGAATTTTATTTCAATGTATTTAAAGTCATAAAATGATAGTTAATTGCCCTCCAGCGGAATTCCTCTGGGGTTTGATGAATGGAGCAGGCGCAGATTGTTGAAGAACTTCCAAAGCCAGAAAGAGCAACTGAGCAGAGCCCGCCCCATTCTAGTCAGAAGGCTCTTAAGATTCCTCCAGAAATCCCACCAAACCACGCCAATACCAATCACAAGAAATTCCAGGATGAAGCTCAAACCCCCCGAAATCCAACCGATGCCCTGAATGTTGAACACGAGATGGACGTGAGAGCGCTCGAAGGAGAGGACTTGATACTTTGGCCTCGCTTCCGGAACATACACGGATGAATTCCGGTGAATGAGTCGCCGCGGATGGAATCGGATCTCCTCCCAATTCCGCCACAGCTCGTAGATCCCCAAGGACAGTAAAACCTCCAGTCGCTCATCAACGACATTCGGACGGAGCGTGTCCAGTCCCGGCTGTGTGTAAAATCCATAGTTCCCGCCAAAAGAACTGTCCGGATCACAATTTGGACAAGAGTTGAGAGCATGCGAGAATCTCAATTGTGGATCCCTCTTCATTTAGACTTTGAACAAGTTCCAGTAGAACTCAAACTCTTCGGCTTGACAAATGAAAACCGTGTTAGTTTTCATTCCAATTTGACTCCCAGCAGATGGACACAAATCGTTTAAAATGAGCGCCGGGATTTCTTCTGGGTATCGAATTTCCCGCTGAGCGAGGAGTCGCAGGAGTCTCCAAAAGTCTGCACAAGGTCCGGCTTTCCTACTACAACTGAAATTGGATCCCACGCTCAGGATTCTCCCATGGCAAAGATCATCACAGTCCAATTGCGCATGCGTGGCTTGTTCCTCCAAGGACAACTCAAACGGTGTTTTGTAGCGAGATCCGGATCGCCCAATATCCGTATTATATGCAAATTCAATGGGTAGATTTTCCTCTGACTCGCAAGCAAAATCCATTTCCGAGTAGTACAAGACGAAGCTCTCATTCTTCAAGAACTCAATCGACTCACGCCATTGTGTGATGAAGGGATTCAAAAGGGCATACTCTGCCTTGAGGATCCCGCGATAGCCATTCGTCAGGACGAGTCCCATGAGCAACCAAACCCCACACACCCTCCTGCAATATCTCTTCAAAAATGGGTCCTCCATCCAAACCTTTGAAATTTTGTTCCGTTGCGTTAATGCCATCGGGGTTTCCCGCTCGGGCTGCTCCAGCAAGATCCTCCAAACCCATAGAAAACAATCACTGACAACAATCCTTCTCCTCATTTTGAAGCGGAATGCGAATGCGAGACTCAGTGAGATGACCGTGAATATGATGGACAGGGCAAGAGCTTCCCAGACCCACGGCCCAAAAGGCTCTTTATAGATCTCCAGGGACGTTCGAATGGAACTAACGCCGTCCCCCGTGATGAATCTGTATGCGGATCGGCCCGTGGGGCCCCAGTATTTGAGGTATGAATTCTCAAAATCCGAGGAGCTGTCCAAGAAAATGAGGTAATGATCAAGGGACTTCCCGAAACGTTGGTCCTCAAACCCCGCAGATGTTCTGACTCTGAACGTCTTGTTGATGGGCTAGAGAAGGAAGTTGAAGGAGGCCTTAAGGAGACTCGCAGGATTCTGGTGGTTTAGAGGACTCGCGGACGACATTTCCTCCTCCAGCGCTTTGTCTTGAACATCCAAAATGTCCCTTAACTCCTCTTCGCCGAGATAAATGTGGACCTGGAAGGTCGACAGTTCCCAATCAAGTAATTTTGGTAATCCCCGCCAATTTTTGAAGTCATTTCCGAGTCTTTCCATCTGTTCAATTTTGGGGTGAGTGATGAAGAGGGAGGAGCAGTCCAGACGGAAATCCACCCTCTCCTGAAAACATCTCCAGCAGATCCACCAACATTCTTTGAGTTTGAGTTTGAGTTTGAGACCAGTTTCTGATGAATTGGTGTCCATCTCTTCTTCTTCATCTTCTTCAAAGAGTACGAGGATGAGATGGGAACTCATTCTGGAGAAATAAAAATTCGCCTTGATTTCCTTCAAAATGTCCACTTCGTCGTCTTCTTCTTCTTCTGCTTGGACATCTTTGGATCTGGATTTGGGTTTCAAGGCCATAAAAACGCTCCACTGAGGCTCAGATTGCTTCCACGCCGAGAGTTTGAAATGGAAAAATGAGCTGGTGGGTGTCCAGACAAAACGGTGTGCGTCCGGTTTGGTTTTCCCGGGCTTTGTTCGGGGTACGAAGAAAATGTTGATGAAGCATCTCAAGTGTTTATTGTTCAAGCCGTACCGGATGTCCATTCCATTGGATTTTCGACTCATTTCAAAGGAGTTTTGGTTTTGAGTGATGATGGACGGCATGGGTGTTTCCGTGGGGAAGTCTAGCCACGCCTCCTTCACCGGGGAGGTGAAGTCGTAAACGATGAGGAAATGAATTCAGCAGTCCTGGCTCCCCCAAATGTCCAGGTTCATTCCACTCCTTCGCCCTCCACCTCCACCCCCTCCGCCCACTGTGAACTCAAATGAAGGGGGCGCGGTCGAAATTGGAATGATGAGACTTTGGACCTGAACCGCTAATGCCAACGCGATCATAATGCTCATTGTCAGTTCGTTGAAACGTGTGCAAGACCGAGTTGCCGCCATTCCTGTCGCGATATGTACAATCTTGGGCCATGACTAAACTGACTAAAATGAATTAACTTTACCCGACGCGGTGATTGTGGTTATTTCCATCATTATCTCATTACGGATTTCGTGCAGCAGGCATTTGAAGTTTGGGTGAGGACGAAGAGGGAACGCTCGCATTATCATTAATTTAATTTAATTGAGTACTCAGTTCAGTCCAGTTCACATTAAGTGCCACGTGGCGGCCTCATTTGTCTAAAGGATCCTCACTGACGACTGAATTTTACCAACAATTTACTTCAATATGAATAGAAAAATAGGCGGACTCTCGCGGCATTGAATTCTAAATGATGTACTGTCCATTCATATAAAAATAATTTTTGACTTTTTTTGAAGTTGGCGCGGGCGACGATGGGATATCCTTGGAATTTGGAAGCGAAAAAGCTTTTTTCTTGGTTTCGCTTCCAAATTCCAAGGACATGACATCCTCGCCCGCGCGCCAACTCCAAATCAAGTAAAAAATCATTTGTATCCGAATGGACAGTATGTGTACACATTTATGTTTTATTATACTGCTCTTTATTAATTAATTTGAAAGGTACAGAACCACGTGGTGACTCAAATTTAACACGTCTATTAATTATTCATCTGAATCTGAATCGGAATCAAACAAGGTCAGAGGTGAAGACGGTCTTGTCAAAGTCGTTGGAGCAGTACGGGAGTTCTAGCTGGCCTTGAAACTCTGCCGCTCGCTCCTTGAGCCATCGAACCCGTCCGTCACAGACCAGCTGAGCATCCAACCTCGCGTTGAACCTCAAAGTGTTCTTCTCATTGGCCTCGAGGAAGGGCTGGAAAATGTCCTGAGGGAGTGTCGTCACATTTGTGTCCTCGAGATACACGCTGGACGGTCGTCTATTGGTGAGCAGACCCGTTCGGATCCGGAAATCCTCGGCAGTCACATGTCCATTCGAGCCCAAGTCCACCACGATCGGGACTTGTTGGAGGGCGGTGGGAGGTTCGTCAAAGACGAACGCATCCTCACCGATAAACTCAATCAAATTGTCACCAAGATATAAATGCCTGAGGGAGGTGAGACTTTTGAAGGGAGCCCCACCCACTCGCGTAACCCCACTGTCCGACAGGAAGATGGACTGGAGATTGATGAGGAGATGAAGGCCGGGAAGGAACTGCCCGGACACGTTCCCAATCGAGTTGTAGGACAAGGAGAGGTAGGTCATGGCCGGGTCGAAATAGAAAAGGGAGTCTCCAATGTCTTGGAGGGTGAGCCCAGACTGCAGTGACAATTGAGTTGCGTGGATCCGGCCCGCATTCTCTTCCAACGGAGGACCCCGGATGCTTTTGAAAGGAGTCCTGATTTCTATAATGCCAAAGGTGGCGTTGATGAAGACGGACCAGTCCAGGTCAAAGTTGTTCAGGCTGACCAGTTCAAACCAGTCAATTTGAATGGACTCTCCTGAGGGGACAGAGTTCACTTCTCGGAGGACGCTAAAGACCCGGCTGATGGACTCTGGGGTCACCGAGGAACCTCCACAGCTGACGTAGGAGGCCACGTCCCATATGAAGCCACAGTAGCAGGGGTAAATTGTACTCGCGTCCTCGGGGCATTCCAACGCTATATTTATATGTGTGGTAAAGAACACGAACAACGACAGATGACAACAACAAATTTTAGTCTTTACCTTTATACTCTTTTGCTATTAGTATTTTTTCGTATAGTTTGAGTTTCGAGGTCAAATCCCGTTTATTGTTTAATTATTACCTTGACCTGACGAAATGGCAAGGACCACCAGCAGGTTGAAAATCCGCATACATTTGAGAGATTTCCGCGAGTCCATGATGCGCACACACACAAAGTTAAAAAATGGGATTTTTAAATATTTGTAAAAAAATGTACCAAGAATTATCGTATATAGAATTGATTGGGTGGAGAGCGAGCGGAGGATGGCGTGCTTATATATATTAGTTGTATTATACTCACAGTGTTCGACTTTGTCGAATAGACTTTAAAAGCTTCAAGTGTGGTGTTCGACGATATCCAAAATATGTACACACCAAAATGTTCTGTTCTCATAAGTAAAATATGTAGAGCACAGATTATAATATATATATATGGTGTATCGCATCATAATTCATTTCATAATTGTCCTGCATGGGTCATGGGAACAAAATGCGTGATGATAATTATAAATGAGAAAACATTTCACTCCAGTTTCTCTCCCCTCACACAGACTAATATGTAAAATAATGATTGATTAGCTCATTTATATATAGGTGACAGCTCTGAGAGTATAAACGAGCAACAATATTTAATTACTTTTTTAATTACGCTTTTCGCTTCTATCGTCCGTCGATGTGGACATATACATAGTCTTGTTTTGAACTTTTCACAAAAATCACAATGACACTTGTCCAAAGATATATATGTGATTGATCAATAATTCCTGTCAGCGCCCCCGGTTTTATGATATATTATATACTAACAAACAAAATCTGAACTCAAAGTCAACGACAGCTGTGGACGGGACGACGACGACGTGACACTATAATTCATCAACGGCAATTATATTTATCTTTTGTATTTTGGATTAATACAAAATATATATAGATAATGGCGGATGAAGTAATATACGGGCAGACCAAATATTTGAGTACTTATATATAGGGTAAGAGCGTCCAAAAGTTACCACCTTTTGGTTTCTTAAATAACTTCCGTTGTATTTGATGGATTTTGGTCGTCAAAGAATTCATTTAGATGCAGTTTATGCATACAATTTTCAACAATTTTTCAAATTGAATTTAATCGGTCTATCAAAGTTGAAAATACAATAAACTAATCTTCTTTATCGGGGCTTCATGTCTGCTAAATATTTTTGTTTGCAAATTCTGCATTTTAAAAATACAAGTAAAAAACCAAGGTGGTAACTTTTGGACGCTCTTACCCTATATATTAGTACACACACATTTTGAAAGGCTACTTTTTCCAACGTGTGTTCGGCTTGAAAATTTTCCAATCTTATGTATGCATATATGTATATATAGTCACAGTCCAAAAACAGTGATGCATGTGCAAAATATATAGTGATGCCAATTGCAGACGAATTTTCATTAGAGTATATACAGAATGTGGGGATTGGTCTTTTGACTATTATATATCCAAGGACTCATTAAGGTAAAGCCATTATTTAGACAACTTGACCGGACACACAGTAAAAATGAAAAGGGGAAAAGGGGACGAGGAGCAGTTGAGATCCATTATGTATTAGAGTCACATTTGAAGTGGTTCGTTTAATTACAAATAATCTTAATTTACATTTTTTTGTCTCAAAGTCAAAACTCCACAAATCTGATGCGCAATCCAAATCCAAGCACACATATATATAAACACACGCGCACACATTCACACGTTAACACACACATGACTAAAATTTCCGGATTATGATTTTCAAAGAAAGATAACAATACCAATATGTAGAATATGAAAAATATGACAAGAAGCGAGTTTTGATGCTGATGCTGAAAGCCGTTACGTATATACAAACATTTAGAATCCCGGATTTAATAGACTTTTATGCCTGAAATTGTGACAGTATAAGGAAAAGGGAAATGAGGGGAATGTCACACTCTTTTTGGATGTGCATTTGTGTGTGGTATATATATATAGTAATTCAAATCCCTATAGGATTTGGTGTTGTGTTGTCATTCGTATCGTATATAGGGGCAACTTGTACATTTGAATCGCTTGAAAGTCTCCACCTGATGACGTGATGACGCATATATATAGCTCAAGGGCCTCCCTCGTCCTGAAGGGACGCCACACAGTCCATGTCCATGCACAGACATTTCAAGTCCCGCTCCGTCCTCGCGACGAAGCCAAAACAAAATCAACAAACAACGTGTCTCCACTTTTGATGTGACGACTCAAAATGTGTGGTTGTGATTACGAAGTAAATATATAACTATTTTTAACTTTAATCTCTCTTGTCAAGTCCTCTCACGTCTTTTTTTGTCACAATCTTGAATTCTTCCATGTTTACATGACGTGCAGCAAGTACAGATTGTGAGGGAAGGGAAATCCTCCTTTAATAAACACAGACACACACAAACACACACACATGTGGAGGAAAAGTTTGTATGATGCACAGCACGAAAATTCCATGACATCACAGATCACACAGCACACAACAAACATCAATTTTTCTCCTGCTTTGCCTCCATATTATACACACACGTCTAATACAGTCTACACTCGCATTTTCCATTCCTCAGAATGAGGAGTATTATACTGTGTGTGACTGTGAGGAGCGATCATTTGGATTTGGATTTGGATTTGGACACTCTAATTTCTAATTCTTTTAGGAATGTGGAGAAAGATTGCCGGGAATATTGCCGGAAACATTCCTCACAACGTTTCCTCTCATATCTCTCAAGCCTCACCCTTTGAAAAATGGCATGTTTATTATGAATTGTATGGGAATTGGAACATTGAACTGTGCTGAGAGAGACTCAGAGTTCACATACATAATGTATTGTATATTATGCTTGTCACGCTTTAATCTCCACCGTCGGTTGTCATCTTCTGTCTTCTTATGTGTGTGTGCCTTCTCCCTACTCTCTCAAAATTTTCCAGGCTGTGAGATATATAGATATTATTTTTATCTTGAGTCTCGCGTCTCACCCACACACAAGGCCAAAACACACACGTACAAATTGTTTACAAAATGCTCCTGCGTTTCCATCACTCTCGGCTTGATAAGTCAAATGAAGCTCAATTCATTGCTAAATGCTCTATTATATATAACTGTCTCTCTCTGGGTTTTTTCCACTTTCACACACACACTAAAAACTTTCCTCTGTGCCTTTGAAGGTATTATAGAACTGGAGCGATTGTGTGTGCAGCTGACGTTTGTCATTTTAAAACACCTAAACAAAAAAACGGATCAAGCGGAGCAATTAAGGAATTTTTTATCAGGCTCCCGCTCGCACACTTTCATTGTCAGTTTGCTTTCAACTTCCAGTCTGCACGTACCTCCATTCATTTTGAACAGAGAACAACACAGAGCAAAAAAATTCACTCGCGCGGGAAATTGAAAATCTAATCTTTTTCTTATCAAACATTCCTTTGGCGCTCCTTCTGTTGCACCAGCAGTTTTGCCATCCAAATCAAAAGTCATGAGCATCTCCGAGTCCAAGCTCGCACTCAATCTCGAGGACAGTACCGGCTCCAAAACCTCTCTTCAATTCAATCAGCTGAGCGCTCCGGGCGCGTTTTATCCCCCAAATTACAACTCCATTGTCATTCCGGGTAGGAATGTTGAAAGTGGGGGGCGGAGGTCCAGCTGTAGCCGAGGCTGGGTGGGGCGAGTTTGGGGTCACTACGGCGGGATGGCTCTCACCGTGTTTGCTAGTGCCGCCCTCGCAAGCACTCTCATCTGCGTCAAGAATCTTCAGAGTTATGACTTTCCGCCGATCGGCAATGCCCTTTGGGTCCGTGCCCCGGGTTTTTTTTTTTTTTTAAATCAAAACTATACAAATAAAAATAAAGTGCCGATATAATGCGTCTCAAATTTAACCTAATTGAATTAACCCACATTTTTCATGTCTTTGCGCGCAGGACTGGCTCGGGACAATCCTCCCCGCGCTCCTGCTCTTCACCCACTTTGAATTCTTCAGAAACCGGAAAGCCACAAGTAGTCAAGATAAAGAACAAGATTCCGCCTGCGCAGTTCTCTGGCCGCCGTCGGTGCACGCGAAAGTCAAAATCTGGGCGAAACTTTTGGTGAGTTGTGTGTGTCCCTCACGCAATTTTTTTTCTTTGTTTGTTTCTTTTTGACATGTACATTTTCTTAAATTTTGGCGCGTATTTTTTTTGGTTCGTGCACACAGGCCCGCGGCGTATTTGGGGTGTCATGCACGCTGCTTCTGTACGCGTCGCTTCCATATCTGAGCGTGGCGGACGCGTCCGTCATCACGTTCAGCTCGCCCATTCTCGTCGCGATCCTCGGACATTTCCTGCTTAAGGAGCGGGCGGGATTCATCGGGATTCTCACGGCAGTTTTTGCCCTCATTGGTGTCGCCCTCATTTCCCGGCCGCCATTTCTTTCGGGGACCAAGACGTGGGACATGAATACGCTGGTGTGAACCCTTTAAACAAGCCCAACCCCAACAGCGAAAACCCCCCTTACTAAAAAAATAATTTTGGGGGATTTTGTACTTTGTATTTTGTATAGAATAAAACCCTATGTGTTCTTGTCGTTTTTTCATGTTCTGCGCATGTCCGCCCTTGGCAATTGGGCAAATCCGGGCAGATTGGAATGGCCTACGCTATATCATCGATGATCTCGCTCTCCCTCGTCGCGATTGTCTCTCGGACCATCGTGGACGTGCCCATCGCGACGCAGCTCCTATTCTACGGGGTGATTGGGGCGCTTGAGTGCGCCCTCTATGCTTGGAGTAGCGGGGACATTTTCCAAGTGATTCCGGAAGGGCCGGTGGTAACGGGCTGGCTGGCCCTGACTGTCATCCTCTTTTGCATTGGGCATTTCGCCTTCACGCTCGCCCTCCAGGTGGAGACGGCGAGTGTGGTGAGTCTCCTTCGGACTTGTGACGTCCTCTTTGGATTTCTCCTGCAATTTCTCTTCCTTGGAGTCTCGCCGGATTGGTTCAGGTGAGCCTGTGTGCGCGCGCGGACAAACTCGAAAAACTTGAATGAAGCGCCGGAAACTCCAAAATAATTAACTGACAATTGACAAAATTTGTTTGTTTCTTTTTTGTTTCTTTTTTGCTTCTGGCAGCGCAACAGGTGGCGTTTTAATCCTTTTTGGCGTCTTGCTCACGGGATTTCGTAAGTATTTGATTGCGCTCCCAGCAGAGACGTCCTGGAGCAAATCCTTCAACTTCCTTCTCAAATAATGACACTGTGTGCACAGTGGTAAAAAAAATAGTACTTTTGGCTCAGACAGACATCAAAATCCGCAGCCGACATTCATCTTCAAGACTGTTTCCCAATAAAATATAAATTATTTTCCAAATATATATACAGGTGTAATTTCTATTATTAAAAGTGTTGACAGGGGACGACATAACAAATTAGAAATTAGAAATGAAAAATTAGTCGAGCAATTGTTTACGCCTTTGTCTGATATAGTCAACAGAAAAATAAATGTGCATGCACAGAAACATATGTGCTGTTGTCAGAATTGTTTTTTGGTTTTTTGGCGGTGGTTCAATGAGATTTTTTTGAGGGTGTGTTTTGTGTTTGGATCCTTCCGTTTGAAAAAGTTGAATCTGAGCATGTTTAATTTCGAAAATGCATATATAGTTTTCCTATACTCCATAAAACACCTGTTACCGCGCGGATAAAAAAGGAACCACACTGTCTTTCCATCATATTTGCCTTTAATTTGCAAATAATTATAGTCAATATCCAAAAAATATCATCTGCTCTTCTCCAGCTTACAAATAATGTGCTGCAACTTTAAACGATCTGTTTATTTGTATTTCAATACGAAGTATACAAGTCAAGTTGACTCAATTAATGTCGCATTTCATATATTTCATCTTTCACGTGTAATACTTACACACTGCGCAGTCGCATCACACTTTTGTTTCACTTCTCCTCATATCGCAACTCCAACAATATATAAGATTTAAATGTGTGTCCCGATATGCTATGCAGCAATATCAAAATGATTCTACTTACAATTAAACACCGAGTTAACTAAAACGCGCAGCCGAATAAATGTGAATTCTGACACAGACGGAAAGACCATTTTAATTTTTGCTTTATTTGATTATCCGTGTTTTTTGTGATTATACAATGTTCCATCAGTTTTTTAAAGGGGTTTGAATTTTATCCTCTTTTTTTTAAATTGAATTGAAAATTCTGGTGGATTTGAATACTCCCGGGGATTTTGTGAAGGGCGCCACAGCTTCTGCCATGACATTAAGGTCATTTTTCGGCATTTCCGAGACATTTGTTGTCCCGACAAAAGTACCCTTTTCGGCATTTTATGAATTCCATGTCACCCGTTCCATATCCTGTGACGTACGCAGAGCCTGTTGACCGTGCAGCCTGTTTCAAAACCGATTTAAGATCCGGCATATATCTCTAGTTTACTATAGCTATTAACTAAGGCAGGCCACGGGTCGGGTCAACCCGAAACCCGACCCGATATTTCTCGGGTCGGGTCAACCCGAACGGGTTTCGGGTCGGGTCGGGTTTCGGGTTGACCCGACCCGGTGGCCAGCCATACTATTAACTGATTTCGACAAAATTCACGAAATACTCTGCCGAGGTCCCTGAGTAAGAATTTGAAGGAGCTAATTTTGTCAAAAAAAAATAAGTTTGGGGGTACTTTGAGAATTTTTGAAGTCGGAATTTTTTGCAGTTTTTTGACATATTTGAAGTGTCTTTAAGACATTTCAAATGACATTTTAAGAATTTTCAAGTACTGGGGTAAAATGAGACAATTTTTAAAACAAAACCCACTTGCTGGCTTCTGTGGTGAAACTACATATATGTATATAGCTTTGAGCGCTCCACAAAAAAATTTCCGACAACGATTTCCTTCAAATTCTTTGTAAGGGGCATTATAGCGCAGTCTATATGTTGTGAATGTCGTCGAAGTCCGTTCATAACTATAGTAAACTATAAAGATATGCCGGCATCTAATAGGACAGGGAAATCTGTACATATAATATAGTATAGTACTTAAATCTGATGAATGGCATAAATAAATATACCGATTTCTTTCCGCAATACGTCCCACTTCCCCGTCCGAGCAGAGTCAAAACCGTGGCAAAAACGGCCAGGAACCAAATTGACAGTTTCATTTTTGAGTATAAAAAAGAGTCTACAAGACGGAAAAAAGAGGAGGAAAACAATTATGTATAGTTACAAATTGCGAGTGAGAAAATAGACAATTTAGATTTAATTAGAGGAATTATGAAGACATTTCTACAAATGTTTGCCATTGGAATTTCTAAATGTTTCCAAATTTACCTTTGCAATCATGGAGCGTGGATTCTTTCGATTGTGTCTTTTTGTCAAAAGAGCTAATAAAAAGCTGGAAATTTTGAGCTGGAGAACAAAAGGAAAATCTTGTATAATACAGTGCGGAGCAGTTTTTTATATGGATTGAGAACTAAACGGCGAAGAAATGTTTGGGGATTGCTGATGAGAATTCTTGTTTATTTATATCCTTCACATATTTCCACATACATTCATGACGATTGTTAATCGACTATATATCGAATATCGATTACATTGCTCATTAGTTGGGATTTCTTTGGAAATCTTTTTTTCTTCCGAGTTTGATTGATTGCTTGTTAATTAATACAATTACTCATTCTTCTTAGAAATTTTGTGTATATCGAAAATGGAAATTCCATTCCATTATGGAATGGAATGTGACAAATGCGCTAAATTCAAATCAAATTCATGGTTCAAGCAAAGAAAATTTTAAAAGACATGTCAATGCTCAAATTTAAATTGTCTCCCCCATCGATTTCAATTCTCATGCATCTAAATTTTGGATTCTAAACATATATTTTATTCCATTGTTATATTATTTACGGAAACGGAAACAATTTACTGTCGGATTAAAAATAATTGAGCCTTTCTCTCTCCTTCGTAGCTCCTCCCACTCAATGTATTTGAAATGGGCAAGGATTCCTAAATCTGTCCTTGGGAGGCTCAATTATTAAAAATCCGACAGTAGCTATGCTAAATTGCTGATGGACTTGGGGCGGTATGCTATGCGGTACGCAGTACTATGGTGCTTTTTATGATGCCGGTATACACAGAACCGGCCCTATTTTAAGATCTTCAACAGAATATTGAGATTTTTTAGCTCACTTTGGTAATTTAGCCGATATTTTGGAAAATGTTTTGAAAGAAAACGTGAAAAATACGTTTAAATTCTTCAATTTGAATTTTTTGTGCATACATTTTACAAATCAACCTTAAGGCTGGCAACTGTTGAGATTTCTCAGATGGCTCCGCTGATTTTTAGCTAATATAAATGCGGTTTGTTTTTGCTGCATAATTCAAAGAAGGTTTCGGGCCGGAGTAAGGAAAGGGGCTGTCCACAAACTGAGTCAGCTAAAAAAGGCGATTTTTCGACCCCCCACGTCAGCTTCTGTCAGATAGGACCTGACCCCCCAATGGACTTTTTCCAAACAAATTCTAAATTATAGTTGATAGCCTATTCCTACTGATATAAGGATGATTTATATGCAGTTTTTCAGTAGGATTAAAAAAATGGAACCCCATTCATGAGTGAAAGCTCCTCTCACTTTTATCCTTGCTAAAGCCTTTCGTGTGGCACAAAAGGCTTAGCAAGGAGAATTATCTTAGAATTTACAATTTTCAAGCTATTTCAAAGAATCTTTCTTAGACCTTTCAAGCTATATTCCATATAGAATCTTGGAATTTTAAAGTGGTTTTCGGCCAATGAGCGAACCCTTGGTAGAAACTTAGGATCAAATATGCCCTTTTTAGAAAAGTGAGCCATTTTTTTTGCCAAACATTGGTACCTACACAGTGATTAATCGTTAACATATCTACTGACCAAGCCTCAAAATCAGTATAAAGTAAATTTTCTTGAATTTTTTTCCTTTACTCTCCGACTTTGCTACCTCCAATTTCTCTGACGTCCGCCTTCGGCGGACCCCCCTCCCCCACGTCAGGCGACGTCAGATAGGGCCTGACCCCCCTCCCCCCACGTCAGTTTCTGTCAGATTTTCACTGACCCCCCCTCCCCCCTCTTGCCTGAGTCAGTTTGTGGACAGCCCCAAACGTCCGACAAAGCTCCCTCCGATGGAAACTCGCACAAGGTGGAAGGAGGACACAGTGTTGCCACCATGTTACGAGTGTATGCTCCCTCCCAAATTATAAACTGATATGCTCCCTCCCAAATTATAAACTGATATGCTCCCTCCCAAATTATAAACTGATATGCTCCCTCCCAAATTATAAA
>JAIUND010002628.1:0-21040 GCA_034699125.1 Gisinianus flammeolus
ATCTTGCCCCATACCCCCGTTTTCGGTCAGTTTTTTCAGGGTACCAAAACCCGGACAGGGAGTGAAGTTGGACAATTAGACCAAATGTATGAAATGAAGCCTGTTTTGTCCCCTTTCGAACGAGACCATCCACAACCTTGCCCCGTTATTAGTTTTCTGTCCAAACGTGACAACGCGAGTGGCCCAGTCTTGCCCCACGTTCCTCTATACATACAAAATCCGCATTGGGAATTCCTTTCCCGTCGCAGTGTTGGGACGAGTCGCATTACAAAATGCGCGGAATCAAGTTACAAACAATCGTATATCCAATAAGTCGTGTATATATATATAGTTGTAATGCAAATTGTACTATACAAATCCTCGCAATTTATGTCCTCACAACCAAAGTATGCATATATATGAAAAGGACAAGGGAAAATTCCAATTGCCAAATGTGTCAATGTGAATGTTTATATATAGTTACGTTTATTTCCTCCGTTTCCTCCGCTCTTGTGTGTGTGTAAAAAATGTTTTTTTTCTTGTGCACATCACACATCAAAGGAGTTGGGCAATCCATTTCTATATTGTCACAGAGCATATTATATCGTCTGTTAAATTCACAAAGGAACTATAATTATTTTCCTTAATTTCGTTGACCTGCTGTAAAGGTCAAATGGCTGGAGATGGAGCTGTGGGTCCTTCGACATTATTGTCCGCCATGACATTTTCAGTCACCCTGAATTTCTTCACAATTTTACCCACAAAGACGGACGCAGTCGTCGCATTTCCGCAAATTAAGGAAAATCCTTATAGTTCGTTTGTGAACTTAACACACGATATATAGTCAGCAGAAAATTCTCCGTCCCTTTTTCTCCTTCTTTCTGTTGGGCTTCATATATATATATGTGGAAATCCTGTGTGGCATAACTATCGTATACAAACCAACAAGAAAATCGACGGGATGCCACTGGGTTTTTTTACTCATATCAAATCCGTGTGTGAATATATATTTATAGTTTCTTTTGGATTTTCAACGATTTTAGCGGCGTCCATCACACAGGCAGCAGATTGTTTTGGGGAGTGAACCACACACACACACACAACACAGAAGAATATCGCATCATGGAGTTGCTCACGGTAATTATATCGCCAATACTTTTGTATACATTTAGAAAATAGACAATAAGGAAATGAAGAAGAAGCGTGTGCATTTGAAAAGAAATATATATATAGTCACGTTTATTGTGAGCTCACACATGAAGATCAAATTAATTCCAAGGTTGGTGGCGGGAACTTGAAAGGAAATTCAATGAATATTTGAATATATATATGTGCAATGCAAAGAAATATCTGTATTCGAGAGACGAAAAGACAGAGTTTCCAATTTCCAATTTATTGGTGAGAATGCAATGGGAATTTATTCCTCAAGACGATTCAAATCACATTCATCTTAATCTTTTCACGTTCAAACGTTTGTGCTTTGGTTTTTGTATTTCCTGATTTATCTTAGACAAATTTTGAATTAACAAAAAAAGTCCATTGAAACTGTTCTTTTGCCGTTTTTCGTTGGAAACTTGAACTTTGGTTTTTTGGTTCATATTCCTTCTTGAAACTTTCCATGCACAGGTCAAAACTCCGCTGCTCTCAGTCACAATGAACAATCCGGGTTTTTCTCCCAACGAAAACGAAAATATAATGGCGGCAGGCGATGTTCATATTACGAACGTTTCCAGCTCAATTCGAATGGAAACCGTCGACTCCGCGAACAATCCTTGGGCTCAAATCCCAAATCCTAAAATCGATGAAGCTATTAAAGAATCGGCGGGAACGGAAAAAATTCCAGTGGATTCAAATTCAAATTTCAAGTCCAAAATGCACCCGCAGTTTATGGCAGCTATTGCGGGTAAATTGTCGGTTATTTGTTAGTTTGGAATTTTTCATGGATGGACTTTTTCAAAAATACGAATTTTAATATTCTTAATTTAATTTGAATTAAATTCCCCTTGATTTTTCTTTGTGATATATTTGTAGCCAATATTGGAGCGTTTGCCTTTGGGAATGTTTTGTGTTACTCGGCCGTCGCTTTGCCCGAGCTGCGCAATGATAATCAAGGGATTGGCGGGGCGATGAATGAGAATGACCTCGCTTGGATCAGTTCCATCGTCACGGTAAGTCATAGATCAGAGGTCAAATGTCAAAAGTCAAAACTCAACAGGAATTGAACTATATTATTTACATCTGGTTTGTCTGAATAAAGCTGGGGGCGATGGCGGCGTGTGGTCCGACTGGTCTCTTCTGTGATGCCATTGGCCGGCGAAAAACCATCCTTTGTTTGACTCTGCCATTTGTCGCCAGTTGGCTTCTCATTTACTTTGCTCAGAACCTCATCACGATCTTAATCGGTCGTTTCATCACTGGTAACAAATATACATAAAACCAAGAAATCCTTGACAAGTTTTTAAAAACTAAATACAAAATATTTGCTTTACTTTTCCTGATCGCTGATGGCTGGTTTTTGTTTGTACATGATTATGAAGGAATGTGCGGAGGATCGTTTTGTCTCGCCGCACCAGTTTTTCTCGCCGAGACGTCCGAAGCACGAATCCGCGGGATGCTCATCAACGCCTACGATTTCCTGTGCTGTCTCGGGCTCATATTTGTATTGACGGTGGGGGCGTTTCTTTCTTGGAGGAATCAGGCTCTGGTTTGCGCTTTTATCCCTTTCATTTCCTTCGCGTTCATGTTCTTCATCCCGGAAAGTCCGCGTTGGCTCCTTTCTCAAGGGCGAGAAACCGAGGCTGTGAAGAGCCTTTGTTGGTTGCGAGGGACTCAAGATTCGGCCAATGTCAAATCCGAGTTCAAGCAGTTGTTGGAGAACATTAAAGAAAACAAGGAAAATGGCAATGGATCCGGACTGCGCAGTAAACTGGGAGAACTTTTAACTTTACGCGTCCTCAAAGCGTTCTTCATCAGTTTCTCTCTCTTTTTCTTCCAAGTCGTGAGTGGGATTTCTGTCGTGGATTTTTACAGCGTGGACATTTTCCGGTCGACCGGGTCAGCGCTGGATGAGAATCTGTGCGCGATTATCGTGGCCATTGCCGCCAGTGTTGGGTCGCTTAGTTCCGCGCTGGTGGTGGATCGATTTGGTAGAAGGATTCTCCTGGCCGCATCGGAATTGATCATGGTACTCTCATTGAGTGCCCTCGGAGCCTTTTTCTACATCAAAAATGAGGGGGGAAACTCGGAGTGGGTGGTGGACAACCTGGGGTGGCTCCCTCTGGCGTCCATTATGCTCTTCATTTTTGGCTATTGCACGGGGTTTAGAATTTTATAGCATATCTTGTTTTTGAATCCCGCGCTCTTGATATAAGTCAAGTGCAAGGTCAAGCTTAAACAGTAGAGGTTTTTTATTTTATTGTTAGATTGGGGCCGATCCCATACAGTTACATGCCGGAACTGATGCCCCAAAAAGTCAGAGGGCTCGCATCGAGTATTCTGACCACTTGCAAGTGGGCCATGACTTTCCTCATGACCCGATTTTTCAAGGATATCATTGGGATTGTTGGAGATGCCGCTTGTTACTTGATATTCGCGGGGTTTTGTTTAGTTGGAGCCTTCTACATGTTCTTCATTCCGGAGACTAAAGGGAAAACGTTGGAGGAACTCGAAAATCCCAAGAAAAAGTTAATGACGGTGGAATAAATTCGGTTTAATAAACTAAATTCAATCCAACAGTGTTCGAAGTGTTTTAGATATTTTCAAGCATTCTCCTTAATTTCGAACCACACGCGCTAGTTTTTGCAAATTTCCAAACTTTTTTTGCATATTTTTAAGCATGCTCACTAGTTACCAAACAGTTTCAATTATTTTCGCTGATTTTCAATAATTTTCAAGCTTATTTGCTTATTTTTGACCATTTAAAATTATTTTCTTTAATTTCCAAACATTTCTGATTCATTTGAGGGTTTTCAGGTATTTTCGGTAATTTTAACAATGGCAAATCATGAGAATATACAAAGAAAATGCAGAATGAAGGTTCGAATGAATTAGGAGGTTCCAAGTCTGAAACTATGACAATTTAAGGTGTTTGTGATGAGTCAAATACTTTTAATTACTTAAATTTACTTATCACAATTCCAATAAAGTTTGCTGAAGTTGAAGCAGTTGTATGAAGATTCAAGAATTTTCCGGGCAAATTCTGTAAAAAGGAAAAGAAAGCACGACACCCATGTTTGTAAAAAAGCCCCAACATAAAACTTGAAAATCCCGCAAAGTCGTTTTCACTGCTCGGCTTGTTTTGTAGCGGAAGCATTCAAATTAAAATATAGCTCCACACAGCAAACCTGTCTCCACAGTATATTAAGAAAATGTTTTCTCCATCGTCGTAATATCTTGTTTTATGTACAAAATTACGGCCCCTGTTTGTTAAATGGTATTTGGTTAACGAAAGTCAGCTTCTACAATTTCGAAAAAAAACAATCGTGCGTACCAGCAGAATGGCGGAAAATAAAACGTCTATTTATGGAAAAGTAACTAAACTCAGAAAATACAATCGCCAAAGACTTAAATCTTAATCGTCTTGGACGAGTTGGTCGTTCAATAACTCGGCAAACAGGCTAGAGTTGCATCCCACCCAGCATTAGCTGTAAGAACAATGGCATATATAGTCGCCATAAGTATTTTACCAGAATTTGTTTTTAGCTTTCGACATGTACACTCTGTTGCTCTCCTAAATTCAACATAAAGCGTGGCTTGTGCTGCAACCGCTTCTTCTATTGTGGCAAGGGGTTCCCGCAATTCGTTGATGACATTCACAAACCAATTTGTTAAAGAACATGCAGCTTCTTGATGTTTGCAAAGTCCATTTTGCTTATTCATCCATTGTTTGTGACCTTTGCTATCTCATGAGGCTTGTCAGGGATTGAAAACCCAAACCGCTTAAGGGTCTATTTTTTGAAAGCACTTTCAAGGTCAAATCCATCAAATGGATTTCTGGCTCTTTCGCCATACACAAAAGACGTTTTGCAACCTTTTGTACATTTGTGGCTTTCACCAGAGCTTTGATTACAACGATCGTTACGAATTCTCAAAATTTGAGTTAAAAAACCGAAGTGCGGTAAAATAATCTCTAGCATCAAGGCGGATATAATGGCATGGTCAATTTCGGCATGCTCTTCGTCATCAACGTAGTGCAATATCAAAAGTGGATATTGGACTATGGAACGAGCATATTTTTTATTGCATGGCTTACGCATTCCCCACCACATTCGGTTCTCGTTCATTATAGCAAACGTCGTTTATAAGATCCGTGAGATCGTGGATACGATACTAAGCATCAAAACCAAATATAGCGCAATGGCATTGTCGCTTGTATTGTATTGGCGGGCCTGTGTGTACATCCCAACCTCGAACTTCACACCAAGCAGTGTATATGCGGATAACGAGCCACCGCAAGTTATCAATATCAAGTGGACTGGCATTTAAATCTGGAATGACTTCTTCTATTAAAGATTTTGTAATGTCTTTGCAAATAAATTCAGCTTCGTGTAAAATCAATATGTTTTGCCAAATGGAAACTGATTCTGATTTTTCCATGATGTCTTTTGTGCACCAATCTAATATAACCCGATCTCCGTAGTTAGAATGTCTGTCAGTAGCATTTATGTAATCATCTATCACGACGAGAGAGTGTAGACGCCCAATCTGGAGACATATATTTTCGTCATTGTCTATTTCAAGAAGGACATGACAAAAATATATTGTCTCAGCTCCAAGTGTATACGGAATGTATTCCAAGTCTCGTGTTGAGAAAGCCAAGTAGCCTGCGTAAGCATATCGTACTACAATACCTTTTGGCTGGAATGGCCATTGCGTGCAGTGTGACACTTTGCCGCTTGCAAATCGCCACTTATCAATATGTTTCAACAATTCAGTTTCCGTAATTTTATCCGTTTCTCTGTATCCATAAAGCAAATTTTGATGGACCACCATAGCTTTCACAACTGTAAGCGTACACTTGCCAGCTGCTAAATTATACAATTCAGCTTCAGTCTTGGCAAGTTTTGTAAACGCAGTGTCGTCGTCATTGTGGTTTTGTATTTGTGATGTTTGAGATTCCAACCACCTTTTCAGTAGAGGCCGTTTTCAATCGTTACCTTGAACTCTTGCAATCCATGACTTGACATTGCCTAGTACGGAAATGTCGACCTTCAGTTCCAAAGTTGATTGATTTGTAGTGCTTTTTGCATTGAACCGTTGAGCTAAATTATTTATCAAGATGCTTGAAATATTTGGATCTTCATCCGTGACGACAAGCTTTGCAAACTCGGAATTCTCACATTGGTCTTGAGGTCAATTCTGGCATCTTGACAGTATAATCAAAATTAAGTACTCTTTGTCGTTGAATCTCATCATTTTTTATTTGTCTATTTAGAGTGATTGCAATAGGCTCCATCTTGAAAATTCAAGCAAAAAACAGCTGTATTAGCACGTAAGCAGTTTTCAAAGGAAATTTATTTCCCTCCAAAAATGACTAATCGCTACGTAATTTAACTACAAAGTGAATATTATACAAGAAACCGCTAAATGCATAGGGGATTGTCCGTTAAAGAAGCCGCAGTACGAGAGTCAAAAGGAAAAGATAGCAAGCGGAGATGGAGGGAAAGGGAAATAACTTGAGAAACGATATCTCAATTTGGGTCTCGAAAATTACACTCAACCGCCATCCCTTTCCCAACTCTAAGTCGAGCTCTCGGCCAATCACACCACGTTAAGCTGGATACAGCGCTGAAATTGCGTATGGTATATAAAATGGCTACCAGTTTAACAGCAACGGTATTTTGAGAATTCAAGATGCTGGCCTTGTGCAGAAGTTCAAAGTTTGGAGGAATGAATTTTATGAATAAACAATACAGTACAGCTCATAAAAAGAGAGCGACGACCAAGGTAAAAATATTCTGAAGTGAAAACACCATCATGTCTGCCAGTCAGTCCAGAAACTAAAACAAATTCCAACACAACCCTTCTAAGTTCACAAATGTTTTGAACTTAAGTAACATTTTGTGTTGTCTGTTCCATAACACAGTATTAGCATGAAATATGCACATTTTCTGCTTGCGCTATGCACACGCCATTACACCCTAAAAGAAATCGTTATATTTAATATCTGCTTTCGCTTCGCCCTTGTCATTGACACAAACAAGATACATCTTTTTCTGAAACCAAGTTTTTGTAGTAAAGTGCAATTTTATGCTAAAAAGTTTCTGCATGACTTTTTTTTAAAAAAAGATCAAAACTGAACTTTGTTTTGGAAACAAAAATACATTTTTTCACAAAAGCCTCTTAAAATGACTTGACCTCCAAATCCAACTTCTGCAACCCCAGAGTCACCAAAATCAATGTGTAAAGTAGGCATCCAATGATAATGTCAACAAAGGAAACCGAATGTAAGGTTAGAGTAAGGAAGTGGCTGACAATACTGCCTCCCATGCTGCCTCCCATACTGCCTCCGTATGCTGCCTCCCAGGGAAACTCCCATTTGATTCCAGTGTTGTCACTTCATCCAATATCTCACTAATTAGTGTTAAATTTTTGCTTAATTACAGTAAAATCAAGTGAAAAGTTAATCTAGAACGTCAATTGAGTCTCTTTTTAATTGAACTTACAATGATTTACTATAGTAACTTTAGTAAATGGAGGAGGCAGAATGGGAGGCAGTATTGTCTGCCACTTCCTTACTCTAACCGAATGTAAATTGGTCAACCTGTTAGGCTGTAATCATGACAAGGAGAGACAGACAAGGTAATACGATTAGTGAAGCTTTGCACTCTAAGGCACTGGAAAATATTGAAATTCTGTAGTGCCTTATAGATATTAAGTAACACACAATTTCCACTTTCAGTCTCACCATTATTTTAAGAGAGTAGCAATAAAAGTGAATACGCGTTCACCAATTATGGACGCTCGATGTACTTTGTGGTGCATTTTGACTCTTAAGGTCTTCTTCAAGTAAGGTATAAAATACTTTGTCAATTCTGTCATAATGACCGTGAAAACAACTAGTGCAAGTTGGCTAAGCTAACGCGGTATAGAAAGTACACATGCAAAAAACGCAATAAAAGTACGCATATTTCCTCCAAAAAGGCAAATATACATATATACTTGACATAAAATGAACGCTTTTAATAAGCAACATTGGATAAACCTCCGGAAAAAATTTATAAAACAGTTTTTATCGCTGTGGACTCACTAGAAAAAGAGTTGACTATACCAATTGCCTCAAAGAAGAGTAGAAACTTCGAACTTGCCACCTAATTGAATTGGAATTTCATAATAATGTCTCTAAGTACTCGTGCACAAAAAAGGATAAAACGCCTGCCTTATGACAATAGTCTTTTTAAATAAGCAATAAAACGTTTTGAAATAGATTGCACTAGGTCTACACCATAACTATTTAATTTATATGTCCTTTGAGTCGTAATAAAAAGTCAAAGGAGAGTTTAACGTTTACTACTGTTCTCATAGCATATGCACTCAGATATAGTTTACCCTTGGTATGCTGTTTTATGCTGTGGTACGCAAATTATCTTATGTAGAACAATCATGCGAACTCCACATAATAAACTGTATGGCGTTGAAAAATCAACACAATAAGTAAACCACATTTGACTTTCGGCATTAAAATTAGATACACGAAACAGATAACCCTGGCTTTCACGCGCTTCTTTTGGTATGAAATTGGACCTGCCCAAAATGTGACCTTCGACCTAGTCATGAAGAAATGTGAAGTCTGTCCTCTGTTGTTTTCATACACTTGCCTACAAGTATGACCATGTTATTTGTATGAAATACAAATTACATTTACACAACGTGTATTTGTAGTGTTATTAGGTCGGAGTGAAGCAAGCTTGCACTATGTTAACTCCTATGTTAACTTCTATGTAAACTCTCCAAGTCCCTGTTTCCACTAATATGTTGTATTTAAAATTTACTACATGAATAAAAAAAGTTCAGCATTCAAACATGCCGGCTTTTATACGTTTTTTTGGCACCTAAAAATAAACAACGACATCCCTGTGAGTCGGAAGAATTGATTTGGAGAGTTTACATAGGAATTAACATAGTGCAAGCTTGCTTCACTCTGACCTGTGATTATTATTATTTATTGTAAATTGCATATTTACCAGAAAACGTAAATTATATACGGAGTTGTTTGAACGTCCGCACAAGAACTTGAGTTCTTGGAGTTCATTATTATTGTTTTATATTATGTGCTTCCTAGTATATCATTGATTGTATAATGTTACATATTATTCATAATACGTTACGAGATATTCAGTTGTTACTATCACACTTATATTTGTAAATGTCTTTCTATATTGACTTATTCACTATTGCTATTGGCCTTTCCAACATTTTCGTTTCTCTTTTGTTACTGGAATATTTTTCTAGTTTAAAGGGCATTCGAGTTAATTTCTTATACAGTGCTATTGTCCCGATGTAGTCTTATTTATACGGGAATGAAAAATTTGTTAGACAATTGTTCATGTCGTTCTATTTTATTTTGACGTTCTCTTTCGATTTTGGATGTTTTCGTCTTCACTTTGTTTGTTCGTCCGACTTCCGTTTTCCTTCCTTACATCACTTTTGATTTTAAACAGTAAGGCGTATTCACTATTACATTAGGGGTAAATTTTAGTGATAACAATTCATACTGAGTCGTGGCGTTCTACATTTCAAAATTGCCACGCTTATTATATATACGGCGTATTTTAATCTCAACGATTAAAATGCCTTCACAACAAAATAATTATAAACCAATTAATTCCTAATTAGCTATGTATATTAAATATTTATAAATGCCTTTGCTTTTGTGCTCAATTAAAACTGTTCAGTCATCAGCAAAATACTCAAACGTATTCGTGACGATTGACTGAATCATTTTCATGCATGGTCCATAAACTTAAAATTTACCCAAATCGAATCTAAAATTTGCAAGAGAAATTTAGAGACGAATAAATATATTTATTGACCCCATTTAGGTTTATCTAATAATACATTTAAATGCGCTCTCAATCCATAGACCGGATATGAGGCGTCTTCTAATGAAATGAAAATGCTTATTTTATTATTTTATTTATGTACCTAAATCCGCGTCCATATCAATTATACTTATTTTATTCTGTTTCTGGCATTTACAATTATCAATCCCTACGTACAATTATGTACTTGCAATGGCATCATGATACTGGACTTCCATTTCATGACAAATTTCATGTACTGCATGATTTATACATATTTACATATTGGCATTTCATGTTCATTAGAATTATTATTATTAGGATTTTGCAAACGGGAGATGATTGCTAATGCAGGTCATCCCCTAAAATATTAAATTATTATTACGGAATCGTTTAGTACTCATTCTGTAATATCTATACTATTTTTTCTGGGATGTTTGGCCTAACAAAACACCCCGAAATAAACGCCCGTATTATTGTCATTATACCAAAATTATTATTATTATGTATGACTCCAATCTATAGCCAGAGCCGTTGGAATCGTCAGTGGTTAGTTTTCGGAGTTTCAGGTGTTGTAGGATCATTCCATTTTCTTTATACTATTTGACTATACAATGGAGGACCAAAAAAAACAAAATAAAAACCATGGTCATTTATGAAAATCCCCAAAACATTCCCGTACCGGCCAAGGGTCGATACCGGATCCTCTATGAGAGTAGCCCCTTCAACTACCACTGCGCCACGTATTACTATTAGATAGATAGGAAGAGAGAATCTATACACATACCACTTTGGCCTGTGTCTTTCTCTCTTCTATATATGTCATATGTGTAATGGTGCATGTACGCACACGTATCATCACTCGATTCCCATAATGGAAAACCGCACTATGAATTAGTGAGATTCCCATTATCGATATCATTTAGAAATTCTTTATATATGAATGTTGCATAACTTTACATGATAATATTCAAAAGTCATTAGTTTACTAGTGTAATTAAGAGCTAAGGTGCTCTTATCACCAGAGCAAGTTCGAGATGACGGTTTTTAAACAAACGAGTTCTTAAAGTAATTAATACCTAAGTCAAATCGTAACGGAGAATGAACAAATTTAAGAAAAAACTGTCGAGTCTTTTCCCTAATAGAAAGAATATTTACAGCTTCAAGCAGCTCCTTTTCATACAATTTACATTTACTCTTAAAATTATTTTGTAACCATTTCTTTGGGCCATAAAAATTCAATATAATATCATTTACTTTATATTCTGGAAAATTTGAAGCTCCTTGTCAGCTCTTACTGCCCAAATACACAGATACAATTCTCAGGTACGTTCAAACGTTTGTGCTCCGGTTCTTGAATTTCCTGATTTATCTTATACGAATTTGGAATTAACAAAAAAAGTCCAATGAAACTGTTCTTTTTTCGTTTTTCTTTGGAAACTTAAACTTTGGTTTTTTGGTTCAAATTCCTTCTTGAAACTTTTTACGCACACGTCAAATCTCCACTGCTCTCAGTCACAATGAACAATCCGTGTTTTTCTCCCAACGAAAACGAAAATATAATGCCGGCAGGCGATGTTCATATTACGAACGTTTCCAGCTCAATTCGAATGGAAACCGTCGAATCCGCGAACAATTATTGGGCTCAAATCCCAAATCCTAAAATCGATGAAGCTAAAGAATCGGCGGGAACGGAAAGATTTCAAGTGGATTCAAATTCAAATTTCAAAGCCAAAAGGCACCCGCAGTTTATGGCAGCAATTGCGAGTAAATTGTCGGTTATTTGTTATTTTGGAATTAAATTTCATGGATGGACTTTTTCAAAAATACGAATTTTAATATACTCTTAATTTAATTTGAATTAAATTCCCCTTGATTTTTCCTTTGTGATATATTTGTAGCCAATATTGGAGCGTTTGCCTTTGGGAATGTTTTGTGTTACTCGTCCGTCGCTTTGCCCGAGCTGCGCAATGATAATCAAGGGATTGGCGGGGCGATGAATGAGGATGACCTCGCTTGGATCAGTTCCATCGTCACTGTAAGTCAGAGGTCAAATGTTAAAAGACAAAACAAATCAACATGAATTGAACTATATTATTTGTAATCGCATATTCCATCTGATTTGTCTGAATAAAGCTGGGGGCGATGGCGGCGTGTGGTCCGACTGGTCTCTTCTGTGATGCCATTGGCCGGCGAAAAACCATCCTTTGTTTGACTCTGCCATTTGTCGCCAGTTGGCTTCTCATTTACTTTGCTCAGAACCTCATCACGATCTTAATCGGTCGTTTCATCACTGGTAACAAATATACATAAAACCAAGAAATCCTTGACAAGTTTTTAAAAACTAAATACAAAATATTTGCTTTACTTTTCCTGATCGCTGATGGCTGGTTTTTGTTTGTACATGATTATGAAGGAATGTGCGGAGGATCGTTTTGTCTCGCCGCACCAGTTTTTCTCGCCGAGACGTCCGAAGCACGAATCCGCGGGATGCTCATCAACGCCTACGATTTCCTGTGCTGTCTCGGGCTCATATTTGTATTGACGGTGGGGGCGTTTCTTTCTTGGAGGAATCAGGCTCTGGTTTGCGCTTTTATCCCTTTCATTTCCTTCGCGTTCATGTTCTTCATCCCGGAAAGTCCGCGTTGGCTCCTTTCTCAAGGGCGAGAAACCGAGGCTGTGAAGAGCCTTTGTTGGTTGCGAGGGACTCAAGATTCGGCCAATGTCAAATCCGAGTTCAAGCAGTTGTTGGAGAACATTAAAGAAAACAAGGAAAATGGCAATGGATCCGGACTGCGCAGTAAACTGGGAGAACTTTTAACTTTACGCGTCCTCAAAGCGTTCTTCATCAGTTTCTCTCTCTTTTTCTTCCAAGTCGTGAGTGGGATTTTCGTCGTGGATTTTTACAGCGTGGACATTTTTCGGTCGACCGGCTCGGCGCTGGATGAGAATCTGTGCGCGATTATCGTGGCTATTGCCGCCAGTGTCGGGTCACTTAGTTCCGCGCTGGCGGTGGATCGATTTGGTAGAAGGATTCTCCTGGGCGCATCGGAATTGATCTTGGTCCTCACGTTGAGTGCCCTCGGGGCCTTTTTCTACATCAAAAATGAGCGGGGAAACTCGGAGTGGGTGGTGGACACCCTGGGGTGGCTCCCTCTGGCGTCCATTGTGCTCTTCAGTTTTGGCTATTGCATGGGGTTTAGAATTTTATAGCAAATCTTCTTTTTGAATCCCACGCTCTTTATTATAGTCAAGTGCAAGGTCAAGTTAAAACAGTAGATGTTTTTCTATTTTATTGTTAGATTGGGGCCGATCCCGTACACTTACATGCCGGAATTGATGCCCCAAAAAGTCCGAGGGCTCGCGTCGAGTATTCTGACCACTTGCAAGTGGGCCATGACTTTCCTCATGACCCGATTTTTCAAAGATATCATTGGGATTGTTGGGGATGCCGTTTGTTACTGGATATTCGCGGGGTTTTGTCTAGTTGGAGCCTTCTTCATTTTCTTCATTCCAGAGACCAAAGGAAAAACGCTGGAGGAACTCGAAAATCCCAAGAAAAAGTTAATGACGGTGGAATAAATTCGGTTTAATCAACAAAATTCAATCCAATCGTGTTCGGAACGTTTCAGCTATTTTCAAGCATTCGCCTTAATTTCGAACCACACTCGCTATAGTTTTTGCAAATTTTCAACCATTTTCATTACAGTTTTGCAAATTTCTATGCATGCTCACTAATCTAACCATTTTGCCCATGAAGACGTTTTTAGTTGTGATTGTGTGAGCAAAAGTCAAGGAGTGAGCGATGGGGTGAGCTGAGACGTGAAAACGGTCTGATTCCTGTCATTCTGACATTGTATAAAGACAACCCTTTGTTTATATTTTTCTTCACCATCCTGAAGCCACTGAACTCTTCCATCACACAACATTGGATTCCTTCCCAACCTAATCTCATTAAATGGGTGAGCATCAAGGGGTTTTTTTAATTTCTGCGCGGGTAAACTCGCCAGCTGATTCCGGCCCAAATCCAATCGGACTCCGTTGGGACATCCCGTCAGACCACCCAAATCCTCATCTTCCGGCCACGAGTCTACCGTCAACGAATTATTCCACAAGACAATGTAAATCGCCGCCGAGGTTTTATTTTCATTTCCATTTCCATTTTCCATGAGGACTTGCGCAGTGAACGGAGACTGCGTAAAATTAAAGAAATCTACCGGGATTTTCCTCAGGTTATTCGATGACAAATCCAGATGGACGAGCCTCGTTTGGTCTTTAAATTGCTCGCCGGACAGCTCCCGGATTTGGGTGCCCGCGAAAAAAAAGCCCTCGAGATATTTGAAGGCAGGGAGATTTACAGGGAGGACTTGAAGATTCTGATTGTTCCAGAGGAAAAGCTGACGGAGGGCTTGAACCTGAAAATAACTGAGGAAATTCTTCATGTTTTGATCGTCCAAAGGACTGTCCGCCATGCCGAAATGCTCCACTTGAACACTGCCGACAGTTGAAGGATCCGCAGGAATGGAAATGAACTGCAATTGTCCATTACCTAACATGCTGAAGGTTTTTACTTGAAAATGGGAGAAAGGTTTGAGGTCCAATCGAGTCAAATTCGTGTAGGAAATGGCGAGATGGTGAAGGAGAAGAAGCGAATCAGAGTCAGCGGGAGAATTCAGCTTACGGAGGAGCTGAAACGTTTTGGCGATGACATCTTGAGTGACGGAATTCCCGATGCACACGACAACTGTTTCATTATTCCGCTCCTCTTCATTTGGAAAATATATAAAGGTCTTCCTGTTTTGACACTTGCAGGGATGGATGTCTCTTCTATCGGGGCAAATCAGGGGTGGGCCTTCAAGGGGTTCCTTGGGAATTTCAACTGGAGCCTTCGCTGACACAATGGACATCAGGAGACCGCCAATGATGAGGAAAATCCTGATGGTGATGGACGAGCAAATATTCATGATAAAAAAAACAACAGTTGCGATGGATTCGGCTGTGGATTTGAAGGGAAATGACCTTGAAACGAGAAATGTTTGCGGCTTTAATAGGAAATTCCTCTGCCACTTGAATTGGTTTTTGTCAATTGCAATTTTCAGTCCATTTTCTCTTGTATACACGACGGCGACGTCTTGACGATTCAAGAGTGAAAACACAATAAACAATTCATGAATAATATATATGCGAGCATCCGTACAAAATCGGATGAACACAAAAAACCTTGAGATCCTTTGGCAAAAATTTGAAAAATATATATTATGAGTGCCTTTTCAAAATTGAAAGGTCATTTCCTTAAATTGACGAGGGGATGAAATGACGGGATGAGAACTACCAATTGATACAAAATGGAGAAACGTGTGTGTGGAGCGTTCATTCTTCATTCCCGTCGTGAAATGATTTGAGTGCAATTGAGTCTACATTTTAAAGATGGACCGGATGTCAATTTCCATTTCCATGACGGATGTCATCAGAATATGTATACAGAACGAATATAACGCTCAGCCTACCAATTTGATTGACAATTGACAACAGAAATCCACAATCACAATCACAAAAAATTACACGCTCGCATTGGAAATCTGAAGGAGATAGATTTGCATTTGCCACATGCAGTTTTGAATGAGTGTGAAAGACACACGAATTTTTCACTGTATATATACCCACAATGCAGAATTGACAAATGCATGTATGTATTTTAATTTTCCAAATGCTCAACATAATGTGCTGGAATTCCCAAGGAAAACAGAGCAATCAATGAATACGCTTGGCGACAAATCAAAAGATAAGCAATTAAAATGTATGACTTTTCCATTCCATATTTAAATTTTTTCCATAAATCCGAAAACAATTTAAACTGAGAGTTATAATATGGATCACAGTGTGTGTCTATGTCTATACATCAAAAATGCTTGGAAACTTTCCTGTGCCAGAAATTGCAATTCTACCGCAAATATCCCATCTAAATTTGAAAATTCTTTAGGCCTGTGCGGGTGAAGTTTTCACAGTTTTAATCTCATTTTCTGATTTGAGCTTTATTGCATATTATATAGGAATATGTGTTAACATGCGCTCCGCATTATCACAATGCTGTGAAAGTGAATGTGAAGCGACAACTGTGAGTGTGTAAGCGCGTGATAAGAACGCAAGCGAGCGGACAAGGAATTAACATGGATGCGCCATAAGCAACAATGTATTTCCATTTCCTTATATAAAGCTCTCCACTGTTGATGAGAGAGATGTGGGTGGAATTAATTTCTCGTGTGTGTGTGTGTACGAGGTCAAGATTCATGTGGAAAATATACTGTAATGATTCTATATATATATTTATCAGAATCTGATACAAAGTGGAAATCATTTGTCATAAGTTGTTTGTGCATATATTTAAATATTTTATTTATAGCGTCTCAAATATCAAATGCATGTCATAAGGAATCATCAATTCTCAGTGATAATATTACTATATCACTGATGTACATCCTATTTATTCAATATTTAATTCATTTATTGGTGTATAGATGTATATTATTTTTTCCAAAGACGAATATATATATGTACAATAAATCAATTGAGCTCAAAATTACAAAGGAAAAGTTGGAATAAAATAAATCAGAGCTCGTGAAAGTTGTGAACAATATATAAGAAATAGAAATATAATTAAATGAGAAAGAGAAATAAATTTGAAACATTATATATTATTATAAATATACACATGAAAAGACAAAACAGCACTCCAATGTAATATATATGCTGAATAATCAAATTTCTTTTTGCATTTGAGTATAATTTAGTCAATTTCAATGTTATATACAGCAAATGGACGCGCAGACTACCCGCAGAGCACTTTCCACACAACTCTGTTAAACAAATGAAGAAAAAAAACATGGGATTTATGTATATATGTTTTCAAATTATGTCAAATCAAGTCATATAATCTGTGTAATTGCTCAAAAATAATGTGAATTCTAACGTGATAATTTTCAATTTTTCTATATCTTACTCCGTTTCAAGCTTTCAGAGTCAATCCTCCTGTGCTTCAATTTGAACTTCCAATTTGGGCAAGGAATTCCAACCCAATTTCCCGGTGATGAAGGAAAACAAATTGCGATTCCAAAGCTCCAAAGGTCCCTCGCAGCCCCTCAATTTGGTGTCTAACTTTTCAAGGCCTATATAAACACATCAAAAGAAAGAGAATCTCAATTTTTAAATACAATAATGAAAATAGAAAATTTATATTATAGAAATTATATCTTTGTCATTCTGACTTTGTGACTTTGTAAATGTAAATAATTAGTAACGTTGAACTTACAATGTAAATCCCGGATGGACGGCTTCCGACGAATCCTGTCAATTTCGCTCTCACAATCCGTCATTCCCCTTTTCCTTGAGAATTCTGGATCTCGAAGTTCAACGAAAAGTTCTTTGGGGAGTCCCGTAAAAAATGAGTCCAGATGAGGGAAAGAATTACCCGGGAAATACGGTCTAATGTACACTTCCAGATCCAAATTTTTAGGGCGGGAAAACTCCAGGGGAAATCCGGGATCTTCCGAACGTCGGACAATCCGGTGAGTCGTAGACTTTCGAGATTGGGAAAAAGTCCAGATAATTTGGTGACCACCGCTGAATGTTCACAGAGGTCCACACCGCCTGTGGATAAAGTCTTCAAATGAACGAGTCCTTGTTGTTGTTGTACCTCTGATAAATTTGATGGAGCTAGAAATGAGTTCAGGAGTCCTTCTTCCACGCTCCCAGGAAATCTCCACAAATGCAAGCGCTCCACATTGGGGAAGACGGAAAAGAGGAATCCAGCGGGGAATTCAAAAGTCCCAGCATCACTCGATTCCATTCCATCACAGACATTGAGGTCTTGGACAGCGGTCATTTCCGGCCACCGAACTCCATCAAAATATTTCCAACTCAAGTACAAGTCCATCGTCTTGAGTGTCTGACTGCTTGACTCGAGAATTTTGGTGACTGCATTTCCGAGTCGGATTGTCGGAACAAGATGTTCTTGTGCCCAGGGAATAAAGGAAAGTAATTCCAGTCCAAGTTTCCCCGCAGCCACTTTCTCGATGGATTCCAATGCTGGAGGATGATGAACTGAACCAAATTCAAAACGCTTCATCAAATGGACTTTGTTGGCCGTCAAAAAAGCATTTTGAGGGATGGCACTCCCGTGGACCTCCTTCAAATTGATGGCAGCTTGAAAGATCTCTATGAGTTGTGCGCAATTCGGCTGTTCCCATTGGACAGTGAGAGTTTCTAAATGGGGCAACGTGACGGGGTGTGGGAAAAGTGGATCTGAATTTTCAGGATCCTCCCAGCTCAGTGGCATTCCAATGATCTCCAGATTTTTTATGTTTGGTGCTTGAACCAGGAGATTTCTGAAGGCGCTCGAACTAAAATTAGAACTGGGTCTCTCAATGACTTCTTCATCATCTTCATCATTAACTTCATCATCATCTTCTTCATCATCTTCATCATCAACTTCATCAGTAATATAAAAGCGTAAGGTCAGCCCATTGACTCTTGTCCCATGGAGACTCATAAACTGAGTGAAATCCTCGCTCTCCATATTGATTTCATAAAAAGAGAAATGAGAGCATGGAAATGGAACGGAAATTTCTTCAGGTGTGTCCATGATTTGATTGAGCTCGCTGAGGGTTTTTAAACTGGAATCAAGAGTCCATAGATGGCTACCGGAAGATGAATCGTATTCAAATTCGATTGTCAAACCATCAAGTCGACGAGCAGAAATTTTGGAAGCCGTTTCCGCCCACAATTTGGAGACCGAACGGACTTTGAGCAAATCTTTCGATGGCAGGCAGACGAGAATCTTCTTCAACACCTGAAATTAAGTATTTATTTCTATTATATATATACAAATGACAAATGCACATACATCATGATAATTAGATTTCATCCATGCATTTTTTTAAACTAATATATAGATAGACGGATTTTTCATACTATTTAAATTACAAAATGTGCCTTCCATCTCCTAATAAACTTACTAGTGAGCTTTTGAATGCTTGATGAAAGAGTTTCAACAGCAATGAGGACTCGTCTTCTGATGTTGACCCGGAATTTTGCACTTGATCGTCACCCTTGACCTTTATCAATGCTGACGCCTCCTCTTTTGATTCGTCTTCTAGATCCATTTGGAGACCCACCGGAGATTCCTATATATATATATAATAACCAACAGAAGAAAAGGTTAATTATAATGAACGTTCATTAAATTATTGAACATTTCCCTTTTTGTAAGCAACAACAACAATAATTATTATAAAATGATAAATTAGTAGAAAACTGTGTGTGCATGCGTATATATTCAAATGCAAATCACGCTAAAATTCACTCAGTCAACGCTATATATATACAAAATTAACTGTTGTTTCATTTTTCATACTATATAATGTGGGCCACATTATGTGGCAGTATATAACTTTTCCATATCATGTGATAATTGTATATATAATATAGACTTGAAATTTAGGCATATATATAAAAGACGAATTGAATTGATTTTAAAGATTTGTATTAAATACACTTATTTGTGTTGATATATATGTATAAGGATATTGAATTATGTGGATTTATTGTATTATATATATACCCGTGAGCGGATTTTCTCAACAGCTGACGATTCCGGATCATCAAGCTTATCCGATTCCGACGTGTCATGATCATTCGGATTTTCTGCAACAATCTCTAAAACCTATATATATATATATATATATATAATACAAAAGAAAACAACGTTTTAAAAGACATTCAACAATCGCTTATATAATTATATTATTATTTGTTCTCATCAATTGGATTTAAGTTGTTCATTGACACAATAAATATATAATATAGGAGCACACACACGATTTAACGATTTAAAAGACAGAACCACAGACAGAACAAATGTTCATTATAATTAAATGGTGATTAGAAAATAAGTGACTTACAGATTGGGCTTTTAGACCTAAACTTTGACCTTCACGGTCCTTTTCGTCTTTTGTCCCCGACATTTTGATCTAACACAATAGTAAAAAGATAATTTAAATATATATACATGTGATCAATTTGATTGATCGTTCATATACATGAAAATTGACTTTACACATCACTTTTTGTTAATTCTGAATTCTACATATAAATATATAGGAAGACAAAACTGAGAGCCAAATTATTACCGTTTTCCGATCTCTTTTCTCAATATTAACGACAAGATGAACTTTTGATGACGATTATTAATTCGGCATAGATATATATATATATTTCAACTTGTGTTTCTTTTACTTCAAAATTTATATATAACTGTGTGGAGTTGAAATAAAACTAATAAAAGCAAAAGTAAAATGAATATCAAGAGTGAAGACAGACTTTAGTATTGAATGTTACACGACCAAATCCAAAAAATTCAGAACTAAAACCAAAATATCGATTCTGGAACGATATATTTAATGCAGTCTTGTATAATTCTTTTAGTAATTCTTTGGGTGTCGATTCCAGAATTATGTATTACATATATACTAAGAATTATTACCTAGAATTGGAAATTGGAATTACCAAAAGCATCGGTAGGAAGAACTACTATAAGGAATTGGAATTATACCAAAAAAGAATTACCCCAAAGAATTAGCAAAAAGGATTGGGAATTACCCGTATTTTTGTTAATTTTCCAAAGGGGAAATTTTGAAATTTTGGAATTCGAATTGTGGAATTATAGGATTATCAAAAGTAATATGACTAAGGAATTAGGATTACCAAAAGTACGGCAGAAAGAATTAGTAAGGAATAGGAATTAGTAAAAAGAGTTTCAAAAAGAATTACCTATAGAATTAGGATTACCAAAAAGTGGATTTATACAACACTGATTTTAAGAACGAGCCGTTGGGGAAAATTCAAGGAAATCTGTGGGCTCCCTCACATGACATTCAATCCACAAAGTTAATGCTATACCACAGACTTATATAAACTATATGTAGAAGTGAATAAGAAAACACGCCGAATGTCCGTATCTAGAAATCGAGATATTTGAGTTTTCCTTT
>JAIUND010002629.1:0-21039 GCA_034699125.1 Gisinianus flammeolus
AACAAATTTGAAGCCTTTATATGCTCTATATCGGAAGTTATTAACATTTTTCACTTTTTGACAAGTTTCCGACACGCGAACTTCAAAATTTTCTTGAAATTGTTTGGCCGAACGGAAATCAGTTTTGACAACGCTATTGTAATAGAAATAAGTGACAGTATTTGCTATAAAAGTTTCAAAGAAATCTAAGGTTTTGTCCCCGCAGAAATTATTGGAGTTGAAAAATTTTAACCCATATATCTGTTGCTGTGTCTACATCGATTCTCATATATTATATTTTTCTGTACATATATGATCGAGAGAGAGACTCGCTGTCTATTATTTCAACGCTTTTGTAAGTCCTTGATTGTGGATTGTCAAAGGCAATTTCACGTTCTTCTTCTTGTTTCAAGAACATTCATTGACGATTTCCAAAGCAGGAACACTTGAAATTTACTATCCACAAATGTACATTTATTGATTATTGACTCAACATTTTGTTAGAATTCAAAGTACACATTCATCATTTAAATATGACTGTGATGCTTAGAAATATTATAATACAAATAGTACTTTTGTGAAATATAAAACTTGAATGTGTTTCAATTGTGTGTGTCATTACGTGTTTTGGTGAATGTACTTTAAATCATATTTGGAATTTAATGCAAAAAAAAGAGAAGATGTAAAAGTTCCCAAGTTTAAACATTCATTCAAAAGAAAGATTAAATTCTATATATAAAAGCTGATACCATGTGTGGAAATATCAAAACAGAATCATAGTCTATTCACTGTGTTGACAAAGACCAACTTCGTTAAATGGTCAACAGTGCACAGTGTTTCAAGTTAATTCCTCTTTTAACCAGTTTGAGCAATTATTCCAACTAGAAAATACTTTTGTAATAAGATATGTTGGTATACAGTTTGCCACTTGGTCTCATCACCATCATCGTATAGTCGTGTCGCATGTGTGTACATTGAAAAACTTTATCTCTTCGTTTTCGCATAAAGTATCACTTTTATTCGTTTGAAATATGTGAAGTGGATTAAAAATAATTATATATTCAGTTTTATAACATAATAATTTTTGCCTCTTCAAAAGTGAACATCATATAAGATATAAGACAGAACATATTTATATGTATATAGGTATAATTTTTATCTGTCATGTTTCAAAAAGATAATAAATTAATCCTCGAATTCCAGCTTTAACCGGAACAACAGTTCACGGCAATATTCTCAAGATATAAAATATATTTTGGTCTTTGTACAAACATGCATACAACATATAATGTATATCTGTGGGTGTATTAATATTTCGTCTGTGTACTTACTTCAGCACATGCGAATGGTTTTTTTTTAAAAAATAGTTTGAAATATATATTTTTCTCGTCATCGTCAATGTATACATATGATATTCTTATAGCAATTATGTACATGCCTAATTGCGAAGCAAAAATTCAGCACAAATTGTCATATCTTCTTCTTCGTCTCGTAAAACTCTATCTCTGCTTGCTCATTTGACGAATGACGTCAATTCAGCAAACATTTGTTTACAACTAAATCATTAAAATTCAATATTGTTTTGAAAATCAACCTGCTCTATAAGAACTTGGAGTCGTCTCGTCAGTAACTTCAAACTTAGTGGACAAAGTTCATCAACAGCTTAGCACCAAGTACAAGAAAATAAATATTATCGTGTGTGAGTTTTGACGTACAAATAGAGACATGTGCACCTTTGAAACATTAAAACATGATGCAATTTGTTGTTAATTAAAAAAAATTTACTTGTCGTAGTATGTGTTATTAATAAGTTATTTATAACAAACTATATATAGTATGTATGCTTAGTGTCTAGAATGAAGCGGTCGGAGTAAAGGGAAATTAGCTATTGTTGTCGTTCTTTCAAAATATTTGTTCAAGTCAAAGTTTAACTACTGTCAAACAACTCAAACACCTTCACACTGTGCTTATTTTATATTATTATCAATAGATAAGGACCATCGTTAACTAAAAATAGACAATCTGAATCTACGTTGATACAATGGTAAATGTAACCTCACAATAAGCGTTACAGGTTACTAGTTTAAAACCAGATAAAAGTATAATAAAGGAGAGAAAAATAAAAGTATAATAAAGGAGAGAAAAATAAAACGTCAAAGTCTATATAATATAGATCTATATATTACTCTATTGTTTGTGCTATAATATAAACAACTTAAATATAAACTGAATGGAAAATGGAACTGCTATTTTTCTGATTTGTGGGACGAGAGTCACGAGAGCATTTTTGTGAAAATAATCGCAGTAGAATAAATATATCTATATAGTGGTACAAATTTGACACATATTATATACATAAGTATTCGCTATTCACGAATCGTATAACTAATTGTACTAGTATTCATGAATCATGATATTATAATGACTTAAAATTCAAAACCAAAACAATTGATAAAACAATGTCTCACGTAAAAAAACAGCATGACAAAAGCAAGCACTATCCCCGAGTACGACGAAAAGGAGATTAAAATAACAATGAAAAGCAATTAATTGTTGTTACGAAGAAATCAAACCAGAGTTTTAACCACTAAAAAGTTTACCAATAGTTAAAAGTATATTCTAGTTTACAAAAATTAATATCACTTTCCGAAAATGGAGTTAACGTGTTTCACCTGTGGTATGCCAAGTTCAAAAGGTAAAAACTAATAAAATATTACTGATTGGCAATATAGTCACGCGTATTACATATTCGCAATATATGTACCTTAGTATACCTACAGATGTAGAAGTATCTATGTAGAATTCTACATGTACATATACGTGAACAGAAGATTGGATTGGTCAAAGTTTTCAAGGAATTATATGGACTTATTAATGTTTTCTCTTTATTCAAATTTAGAATGGGCTCAAAAAATAAGGAGCAGACCCTCAAACCCTCTAAGGCCATACTATCCATTTCTAGTGCACTTACATCAACCCTCTGGAGCCGGTTTAAAGGAGGATGGGTCTACGTTTATATGCGCTTTTTGTCACGCTTCCTTGGAAGCACAATGGAGAAATTATGAACGTCAACCAACACCGATTTCCCCAAACAGTCGAAAATATAATTTATACAAATTTATTTGTGCCTGTTGTGGCGTAGAGACCTATAGAAAACGAGTTCGAACATTGCCATTTCAGGAATTTCCATTCCTTGCCAATCAAAGACCTCCAGGCAGTTTAACATTAGGAAATAATCCATTGGCCATAGTTTGCTTAGACTGCTCTGAAACTTTATGGGCACAAAGTGAGTGATTTATTAAAATATTTAATTTACTCTCTCTCTCTCCCCTCTCTCTATTACTGAAATTCGTTTCAATCATTTTGCTATTGACATGTAAATGTGATGTTTATGATTAATCCCAGGTAATGAGTATGATCGCTGGGGATTACCGGTTTCGAAGAGGCACTTCAATTGGATGGCAAGGCCGCCGCCGCCAGAAGACTCCGTCGAGGCTACTGTTGCAAGATTGCCATCCGGCGAAACTCAAGTATGTAAAAAAATCGATTGACTTTATTGAATCAATCCAATGGCATTCCATATACAAAAGGAATATGATGCAGCGGATGTTTATATTCATTGTAGCTCCCAAGATGTCCACCAACTGAACCAATGTTGATAATAAAGCCAAAGGAAATTCCAACGTATGAAGTCCTCACATCCTCAAGTAACAAGGGAAAAAGTAGAAACAGCAAAAGTGAATCGAATATACTTGGACTTGATGGCAATATACCTATTATTAGAAAAACATCCTTGACTACATCAACAAATCCCACTTTAGATACTGTTGGAGTTCATTCGCAGCCACCGGTTGTAACTGTGGCTCCAACTCTACACAGCTCAACTTTATCGTTAAGAAAGGTGTGGAGTTTTTCAAATAAAATTATACAAAATACATTAAAAGCATCATGTGACTGTCAGACAGTTGTTCATTCAGTATTTATTTATACAGTGTATGCTTATATTTATAAACACTTGGCTTTTTTCTGTGCAATGCAAAAACAGGTGTGCTAGTTTTTTATAAGAGTAAAATTATTTACCTACATAATGTTACATGCTATAGCATGGAACTTATGCTAATTGTATAGCAGTCTTCATTAGTTATGCAAGTTCTTAAAATAGCCAAATATCCATTTAAAATAAATTAATTCGTCCCCGAAATAAACACAATACACCTTTTTCAAATAATAGGTATGAATCATATCATATACGATATGATGCACAGGTATAGCTTTTCTTCAAAGCCTCGAAAGACAGAAAGTTTAAAATTTTCCATGTGTAAAAAGATTTGCAAATTTATTCAAAGACGAGAACTAGTCAGGAGATATAGATAAATGTATACGTATTTAAAATGTCATAAATTAAGTAATCATTATTATTTTATTATGCATACAGAAAAACAAAAATCTCATCACAAGTACAATAGTACATCCTTTGGGCTCTTAAACTTTTGTATTACCTCAATATAGTGTTTAGTTTAGAAAGTAGTGCACCTTATAATGAGGATTTTGTAATGTCATTTTTTTAATAGCTATATATTATATTAATACCTTTATGTTTGTTTTTGTATGCACACAGGAAACATTGTCTCTTCCTCCAAACTGTGGCTATCCCAAGTATGATCCTCTCTCAGCTTGTGGACTCCAATCTCCAATTTTCCCTAGATTATCAATGTTTCCACCAGCGTCAGCATATGGACCATATCCGTGGACAGGGAGAGAAGGTGCACTCAGTGAACATTATCCTTACCCTTCAATGCCAGGCATGGATGCATCGGCTTCTTGGTCATGGTTGCAACCATCCTCTAATTTAATTCAGTACCAGCCCTATATGCCATCATCATTTTCTAATAGGAGGCAAGTCCTGTGACACTAGTTACAGCACAGTACTTCTTTTAAGCTTCATACATGCCTAACTGTTGACATAATATTTATTCTTCTTACTTTACAGCTATAGTATGAATGAGCCATTTTATAATTCCTACTACCCGCCTAGTCCTGAAGCAAATTCAACATCTGCGTCAACAATCCCATCGACCAGCTCACCTTACTTGACCTCTTTTTCATTACAAAATTCAGGAAGATCTTCTCCTACACATGTGGGGTCTCACCAAGCTTCGTCTATTCCAAGTTCAACAACAGTTAATTCTTCTACTACACATCAAAGGAGTTCCCTGTCCGTCTCCTCAAATAGTGATTCCGAGCTTCATGGCCGTAAAATATCCAGTGATTCTTCAAGAACTGCAAATTCTTCTCGTGATTTTGTCACTAAAAAATCTAGTAGTAGCAGTAGTAGTGTAAAAGTTTCTTCTAATGGCAAAACATCATCTGAGTGTGGAATCCGTGGGACGGTACCAAAGAAATCAATGGCTATGAAAATGGAGTCTATATCTACACATGGAACAACAATAAATCATCATAAAGAATCAAATTTTAAATCAACGACCAATATTTGTGGAAGTGATTCATTACCGAATAATTTCAAACCAAAGGCAAACGCCATCAGAAATCACAATAAAGAAAAACTACTGAAATCTAATCAGTGTAAATCTTCATGTACAGCAACAACACCAACAAAATCATTTTTACCACTGTCGTCGTCGTCGTCGTCGTCATCGTCATCAACTCAAAATAATAATAATAGTTCTGGATTTCAAAAACTGTCAAACTCATCTAGTGCGGGTAGTTCATATACTAAATTTGAAATGACAATTCCGAAAAAATGGAAAGCAGTTTGTAAGAATAGGACTAGACATTCATCGGAACATGAGCCTATGGATTGTTCTGTTGTGAGTAAAGGGAAAAATTTAAAAGTTCATCAACAAAGAAATAGTAATAGTAATCATGAGATCTCAAGAGGTTCTGAATCTATTGAAGAAGATAATGACTCACGTCCACTTCCAGGAGTTTCTGATTTAGTTATGGATTTATCCTTGTCATCGTCTGCAAAAAGTTCAAGTAATCCTCAAGTTTCTTCATCAAAATTTATGATTGCTTATTTATGTCAGAGTGAGTCGTCGATTCCTGAACAAGAAACCAAAGAAAATCCTTCCTCTTCTTCAGTGTCCACAGAAATCACGGAAAATTCAGAATTTGTAATGAATTTAAAAACTCTATCTGAGCTTGGAGAGCGAGGTCGAAGATCCGTCATTGTTACACCAAAATCTGAAAATTTAGAGGATAATGGTAATGACGGTGAGAGTAGTAATAATAATATTAATGAGAAAATGGAAATGAGAGAATCAAGAGCCCAAGAAAATAAGGATAAAAAACCTGAAGAATGTTTGCAATCATCATTAAGTGATAGTAAAGAAAATACTCTTGTTGTCGATACAACCAAATATTCCAAAGAATCCCTTTCATCAAAGAATCCGGATGCTGAATTATGTTTAATAAAAAATAAATCCAATCGAAAAAATTCTAATGTAATTGAAGAGAACTCTGTCAGAGAAATCCTGACAAAAGCAAATGAAATACCAGACAACGAAAACTTAACTTGTGCGTGCAACAGTGGCAATAAGGAAAAAGAGAAGGAACAAAAATCTCAAAATACTGCTTTTGTACCCAACGGATTCATTGTTGATGAAGATTTTAATAAAAAGAAAATAGTTGATGTGCAGGAAATTGTACAAAAAATAATTGGAGACTATAAAGTGGAAGCTAGAAACGCTAAAATTCTTAAACGGAAAATAGAGGCAGATCAAGAAGAATTTTTAGCAGCTTTAGGGCTAATTACTCCAAGAAAACTAAAACGTAATTTAAGACATTATTATAATTTTAATTATAATTACTCTATTATAATAATCCGGCAGATTTTTAATTGTTTTAGTAAATTTTATTTCATATTTGTATTTGTAGATCTGGAACTAAACAGTCTCATAAGTCGTTCTGAGCATCAAACTCTACCAGTTCTCAAATTTCGACCACCCTCACCTCCAAAAATTCAATTGTCGGAGGAATTTGAAAAAAAACTCCTTCAAATTGCCTTTGATGATCCGTCCTTAGCATTAAAGAAAAGTGACCTGAATCAAGAGGAAATTACATTTCTTGCCCATCTTGATCTTAAGCCTGCTTCCAAGCTCGAAAAGAATAGTGAGTTCATAATAGTATAGTACAGTGGAATACATTTATAATGAATTGCATATAGTTTCAATTGTGTGTTTCTTTTTTTTTGTAACTGAAATAAACTCTTTCTTCCTGTGTCTTTTTATAGAACGTGAAAAAGAATGGAGATTCGTGCTTACAGAAAGAATGATGAGGGGAAAACGAGGTAAACATTTGCGAGGCACGAAAAAACCATGGGAAAGTTACAATGGAGCTTCTAAACTCATTACGCCGCTACTAAAATCTCCACATCAAAGTTCCGATATATTTGAAAGTTTATCTTTGACTCTGCCTTTGGATACAAAGGAATTTTCAAATTCTACTGGGAATGCTGGATCATCAGATTTACTATCAATTGTAAATGAACATAATCAAACTTCTTCTACAGCCGTCAAAACTGAATCAATAACCGTGTCGGCTATGTACATTATGCAACCAGTCATTTCGTATCCGAAATATATACCAAGTTATGCTGCCCAAGTTTCTGTTCCACCTACAGATTCTTGTGGTAAGTTTACTTTATTTTTTGAAAATTTTAGCACTACTACAAACAAGGTGAAATAATATCCTCAGTGAAATCAGTTATGTATATATTGTAATGACATGGAAAAAATATGAATATGTATATTATATATATATTTGTATTTACTTATTTTAAAGTCTCAACTGAAGACACATCGTGTGAAGACGGCTCAATTCAAGTTATTGCTTCTAATTCAAGTTCTGGTCCAAAGTCTAGTCGCTGCCCGAGTCCTAATGACGTGGAAATCGATTCAAATCATCCTAGTATAGTAAATCGCGATGATAGTCAAAACAAAGAAACTGATCCAGTCACCATCAATCCTACAATGCAGAAAGATGCACAAATTCTTAAAGTTCCCGTATTTCTTAATACAACAAAGACAGGTGATTCAGACAATCACGACCCAGCTGAAAATCATACTGTTTCAAAAACCATGAGCACAAACAAGAATGCTGATTTGAATTTCATACAAAGTGGAGACTCCAACTGCACGAAGAAAGAAAACCAAATTGATATCATATCCCAGAAAGTCCCGGAAATTAATACTAATATTCAGGCTTCTTCTACTTCTACTTCTATCGATACTATCATTGAAGCTGATAGATTAAATTGCGCAAGTAAGTTTTTTTCCCAGCATTTCCACAAAATTCATAGTACTTATGAATTTTATGTAAGTACACACACATTATGTAAATATATTCAGAGTCTGAGAAGCCTCTGAAATAATTTATGAAATATTTACCAAGTAAGCACGTAAATAAGTAAATATGTTTTATTTTTTTATTTATAGATTTTGAAGTTCAAATCAATAATCTCTTAAATTCCATTTCCACTGCATCAAATGTCAAAACTGAAGACTGGAAAGACTTGAGGAAAATCAAATTACATGTCAAGTCTCGTCAGAAAAAAGTTAAATTGATGGAAGAAAAGTTAAAAAAACAAGAAAAACAAATCTTAAAGCAACTCAGGGCATGCACCAAAAATACACAAAATACTCGATGAGAAGGTTCAATAAAATTGACTTCTGTTCAAAGAATAATATATGTATAATTATAAAAAAATACTGATTACATTAGTTAAAAATATCCATGTGGTCAAGTAAGTATGTGTAAAACATCACATGGACTATATACCTAGTAGGTATTAAATATTTTTTACTTACCTACACTATATATTATATATGAATCAAGTAATTTTTAAAATCTTTTCAAACTGAAGAGTAAGTATATATATACTGTTTTTATTACAAATAAAAACACCTGCATCCCGGTTACATCTACATGTACTATATAAATGTAAACTGTCAGATTTATTTTTGTGTGTCAATCCGTCAATTTTTGATAAATAAATATAGCCTTAATTTGACAGTGTCTCTGTGTTACATACATAAACGAAAGATTAAACTATCTATATACTTACATAATAAAGTATCTAAGAACATAATTATTTATGCATGCTCTCATGTTTTATTAATTTTTCGGGGAATCGGTTGATACTTTTTTTAGAATCGCGGCAAAAGAAGAAGTTATCAGTGATGAGTAAGTAGATAATCAGTTAATCACATCTAATAGCCAAAGAAATACATGTTATAATAGGCTTTTATTTTGCGGTTTGTCCTATATAAAGTCTCTACACATATACTAATAGTAGGATAACGTGATTAAATAAGTGCATGCTAATATCATTTATAATTATACAGTACTTTTCCTGAATGTCTCATACTTTCGTAAAATTGTAATTACCTACCTACCGTAAACGTATAAGTAGGTATTATATTTGTTCCATTATCGTGGTGCATCCAAAAACGTGTATTATTAGGTAAAAATTATTAGGTAAAAAATAGACGTCAAGTCTCACAATTGAAAATATATGAGACAGTTCTCTCATAGTGGAATCCGACCCAAATCCAGAGAGACAAGAAACGTATATTGCATGGGAGTAGAATTTTTTGAATTTTTGTTTTTTTAATGAAAATGTTGCATGTTTATTTTAAATGGCAAAATAAGTTTTTTCGAGGTCAAAAAATGCAAAATTTGGAATTCTGACTTCAGATTCGGAATCCTCGTAAAATATTTTTAATCATTAAAATTGTCAAAATTTAACAAATTCGCGAAGTGCTCCAACGGAATTGCAATCGTAATGCGACTGTTCTCTAAACTGCTACTTTATCAGGTTTGAGTCGGATTCCACTATGCGAAAACTGTCTAGTAAAAATTAAAAAAAATGAATCATCCTCATCCTTCATAAACAAGTATTTGAAAGAATAAATAATAATAATTTTTCAAAAATAATTCTTTCAATTTTCTCTTAACTATAATTAAACTTACATAAAACATTCTCAAATATACACGATGAGTATAAATCCGGGAAATGATCAGGAGAATGTGCATTGACAAACAAATAAACATATACCTATATGTACAGGGAGGGCAGGATGGAGATGGAGAATTGGAAAGTCACACGAGTATTCATGGCGAATCTCTCACGGCCACCAAATCCTAACGCATTTCCCGTCGGCAGATTCCACACATTTGTTGTCGGGAAAATAGTGGAAACGCGAGGTCCACCAGGAGATGTACGATAAAAGGTGAAGGATGATTGTTAGTGGAAATTGGAGTCAGTCCTCCGGAATGCATGAGCCATATTTTCCCGTTGGCGATTATAACGGCAAATGATCCCGAAATTAAAGTGCCCTTTGGAATAAAGAACCGCTACGTGTGGAAGACGAGGATTTATTTATGATGGGTGATGGATGATTTATGAATAGTGGGATCACTCACTGAGGCTCCACTTCTTCTTCTTCCTCCTCTGCATCCATCCTAACGGCACGACACACACACTTTCCTATGCCTCAATCTGGGTTGCCTTTAAATAGAAGTGAGTCGTTGATTATTTGAATTTACGCAACCAGTATTTCATCCACAACACTTCTGCTGCTGCTGCTGCCAACTCGGCGTAAACATCCATATTTCCACCAACCAACCAACCAACCAACCAGCCAAGACCAAGACAAACCCGAAGACAAGTGAATTGCGGTATGGACCATCGGGATTCTTTCTCCCAACAGGTAAGCAGCCAATCAATCACTTACACTTTCACTCATTCATTTCATACATTTGGATAATGCTTCATGTCTCATCATCATCGTCATTATTATTTAAGCCCTCGTCCTTCGTCTATCGCTCGCCTTGTTCCCTGACTCACTTACCCCACCCCTTCTCCCCAATCCCTACGAATACGTTGAGAAATGAAGCGTCTAAATGGATGGTTGTAGTGTAGTAATGCGGGCAGCACGTGGAATTCATTAGACGCCAGCCAGCCACAATGTTCAGGTTCACTAGTTAGTTTAACAATACCAGAGCTACTTTATTATTTAGATAGAAAGGAAGAAAGGAGAGTGTCCGTCAGTGAATTTGCCTTGAACAAGGATATCTCACAACACACTCGCAAAGACAGGAACAGGAGATAGACAAATGTATCAAACATATGTTTTAGTTATGTACATATGTGGGAGCAACTCAATTTACATAATGGAAAGAAAGAGTTGTGGAGTTGGTTGTGAAGGGTGGCAAGCGATCGAATCACTGATTGTGAGACAAGCTCTAATCAAGTGGCGTCTCCTTCGTCGTCGTCGTCGCCGTCTTTGCATTTGCCCACCCAGGAATGAAGAATGAACTGACCAGTGGATTAATTAAAATATGAATGTGGCGACTAATCGCATCTAAAATGTCCATTTCTTCTTCTTCTTTCTGGCTGGCTGACTGGTAGATGCTACTGCAGCTGCTGAGGCCCCTCGTTTCTCCGTGTTGGTCCTCCAGTGGCACGGTCATCCGCTTTCTCCTCCTTCTCCTCCTTTTGTGCGACCGCCGCAACCACGTGGATGGACGACCACCAACGAGTGATTCACATCCAAAGTAAGAAACTCCCTCATCTACATTTCTTTCTTCCATCATTTACAATGTACAAAATACAACAGAAAATATGAATAATGCTCATCTTCCATCTCCTCTCCCTCCAAAAAACAACAATGACTAAATTATTGATGTAATAAAAAAGGGGAGACGCGCCGTTGGAGAATTTTAGGACGGAAACGCCGCCTGTCATGGCCTCACTGGAAATGCCCCCCTGGACATCCCTAATCCATCACACTCGAGCACAGCCAAAAACTGATGATGTTTGGGGGGATGCAGATTCCTCCTTGGGATTGGGAATCCCCCCCGTGTATTCCCCCCATCGTCGTCGTCAACTTCTTTTGAATGCGGAGGATGATGAGGAGGAGGAGGATGATGATCTCCTCCCAACAACTCTCCTCCGTATTTTCCTCCAGGCCGTCTTTGATGTTGATTTTAAGCCAGGATGGGAAGAGACCTCCCTCAAAGCAGGGAACGCCGCAACGAGGGAAGAGATGACGACGGGCCCTTACAAAATGCCATTATACGGGGATGATTGGGTGGTGTCGTCGAGTAGTCGAGGGATTTTGGGGCCGGGACCGTCGGCAGGCGTCATCGGTGCTGGGATTCTCATTGCAGCGTAAGTTGAAATTTCTTCAATGCATCCATAATCTCCACCCATCCGATTGTATACATAATTCATTCCTTATACTTAATTAATTAATTCCTTTGTGGAATTACACTTGTTGGTGCAAAAAAAAAAATAGATATGTGTACGCGCGAACGTGGCGCTACGCCATTCCCAACGAATATGTTCTCACGACGACGTTGCCACCCTCCATTTTCCCACCCTTGACCCTCCGCCCCGCCACCGCTGGCTTGCCCCACCGTCGTCGTCAACTCGGTGAAACTCTAGCGTCACCTTTGAATGTGGAGGAGGAAGATGGTGAGGGCCGATCATCATCGTTCCAACTGGATCCAGACAGCAGTTTCGTTCCAAGCCCAAGTATCCCCCTTAAGGACCCTCCCATTCAGTTTCTCCCACAGTTTTCCCTCCCTATTATTTCATTTATAGTTGGTCATTAATACGATAAACATGTTTCTCTGTAGTTCTTAATGGGAATGGGATGCGAATAAAGACAAAAGGATTTACTATAGTTCCTCCTCCTCATTTTCATATGGAATAATATGAATGAAAGATTCTCCTGTTGCCGAGGACGGTCAATAAATGAAAGGTGCATTTCTTCTAATTTCTTCGCTTGTAAATTGGCGGATGGAAATGCGTGAATGCGGGGAAATCATTCCAGAGAGAATTCCGGATGTTTGGAGAAGGAAAGAAAGTCCCAGTTGGCCATTTCCTTCCCCATAATGTTGGGAGTTTGTTTGGGAGCAGCCGACGGATCAAAAGACTGCCGGAACAAGGAAATCCCACTCACTCCAACCCACATCGAACCACTTGAAAGGCCATGCAATTATCGGTGCGGTTGTGCGGGATCAACAAGGGAGTGAGTGAATGGATGACCATTTAGTATATTGTGTGTTTAATATATACGACGAGGAAGACTTTTCAGTGATATTTTAGTAGAAAAAGTTTCTAGCTTTTGTTTCTACTATTGAATTCAATTTATTCCCAGCTTGACATTTTCAATTACCAAAAACTGATTAAAATTCCACATTCTCATCATTTGCACATAGGTACATATGTATGTAATAATAGTCAAAGTCGGAGGGTAAGACTTATCAGTGATTTTTTAATTGACAAATAGTTTCTGTCTTCTTTCTACTAGTTAGTTGAACCTATTTCCAGTTTTACATTTTCAATTTCCCAAAACTGATTAAAATTGTCAAGTCTCATTATATGTACATATGAAATAATAGTCAAAGTCAAGGAACAAGACTTTTCAGTGATTTTTTAGTTACAAATAGTTTCTGCCTTCATTCTGCTAGTTAGTTGAGCCTTTTCACAGTATCAAATTTTTCAATTTTCCAAAAAAAAACTGCTTAAAATTCCCCATTCTCATCATTTGCATTAAAGTCACCGAGGAAGACTTTTTAGTGATTTCTTTAGTTGTGAAATAGTTTCTATCTTATTTCTACTACTTATAGTTGACTGTTTCCAGTTTGACATGTTCAATTTCCAAAACCGGCTTAAAATTCCCCAGCATCCTCATTAACTTTTAAACTATATAGTAGTCAAAGTCGCGGAGCAAGCATTTTCAGTGATGAATTAGTAATTCAAAGTTACTAACTAATTTCAAATACTCATTTAATCGTTAGGATTTTTTATTTACGGAAAATAAGAGGGGGGGGATGTAGTGTTATAGTTTTGTCACCTGCCAGACTCCCCCGGTCATGGGATTAGCTCTGATGTATGCATTTGTGCATATAGAAATATTTGCGAAGGTGTTTTGTACATACAATATGCATAATAATGACAATAATATTATCATTACTTATTTACGTACATTTTTCTGCCTCTCTACTTGAATCAAGTGATTTGATTCAAGTATATGAAAAAAACGAGAACATTTTGCGGTCAAGTGGATAATGATAATAATAATAAAAATGCGTTGTTTCACGTGAAAGAAGGAAATGATTCAGACACCGTTGTCTGAGTGCGCGATAGGATATACTTTTTAATTGTTTTCAGACGTGGAAGTTTTTTATCGAAAAAAGCATCAATGAATTAGTTAATATTTAATTTGTCTTTACCGTATTTGTGTGAATAATCATATGTATTTAGGGCAATGTACTTTGAATCTACAGTTGGAAAATTTCCTTGATACTAATAACCAGAGTAAGTTATTTAGAGTGTAGTTACAGTATTCAAGTACAAAATGACCGACAGAATTTCAATGAAAGTTAGAACAAGAGGAATTTATACACTCTATATTGTGGCTTTATTGGTAAGTTTATATTTGTAGTATATATATATAATGAAGTCATATTATATGTGTAACTTATGTCTTTTGACTAATCCGGGTTCCGGATGTACAGTTTATTGTTTCAATAGTATTTTGATTTATTGCTGATGTACTTATGGTATGATACAAAACAGTGTAATTGATATGTTTTTGTTATATTTCTTACTATACTATAGGATTTGTTATCTGTGAGCTTATTTTTACCGTTGATAAGCAGGTAACGGCAGCATAATTATGAAAACGAAAACACAATCAACTTAATTCTTCCTTAAAATAATACGATTTCTAAATCTTCTTTTGTTAAATACGTGTGTTTTTAGAGAAATTCGAGATTTGGGAGCTTCCCCGTTCATGGTTGGTGTAGTAGGCTCTGTGTATGGTGCTATTCAACTGTTTTCATCTCCACTTATAGTAAGTCCAAAGGCATTCATATTACAGATGCTATTTTATTTTGTTGGTATATATATAATTATAATGAAGGAGACTTTCTCGAATTTGTATTGATTGACTTTGTATGCGTTTAATTAACAGGGTAGAGAAAGTGATAGATATGGAAGAAAAGTAATTTTAACTCTGGCTTTGGCCGCTTCAGCTTTAGCCTATGTCATTCAAGGAAGTGCAACTAGGTATGATAAATGATAACGTCAATTCCGTTATTTCAAAACTATAATACATTAAATTCTTAGCAAGCTCTTGACTTGGAATTTTACCAGTTATCTGCTTTTTGTTACAGTCTATCCGTTATGCTGATAGCCAGATTTCTTGCGGGTATGTTCAAGCACACGCAAACAATTGGAAAAGGTAAAAACAATACTCAAAATAAAAAAACGAGAGATATATAATAATCATAATAATGTATTCCAAAAAATTTATTATTAAAATCATACATGTTCCTTTCGTTAGCAAGAGTCTCTTCTCCCAAATATCCTTTCTGATGTTTTGATAATGAATCTTTTTTTAAATATTTTTAGCAATATTAGCAGACCTGGCCCCGAATGAGAAATCTTATGTTTTTGGGAACGTCAATGCATTCGGGAGCATGGGCTATATTGTTGGACCAACAATTGGTGGGCATTTACACGAGTACGAAAATGGATTTCAAAACGTCTGCTACCTATCCGCAATATTTTTTGTGATAAATATTTTTTTAATAACGCTGATGGTCCCAGAGACCATTTCAATAAAAAATGAAAAGGACTCGCAGAAATTCAAAAATAATAATAAACCAGATGGGAATTCGTGTTGTGATGTGAATATTGGCTCAATGTCCAGAGCCACAATTTTCGCAATATTGATGTTACGATTTCTATTCAGTTTTGCGACTTTAGCTCCTCGTGCTAATCTTCCACTTATTTTTGATAGTAAATTTAAAGCCACCGTCGTATCTCAAGGTTATTTGAATTCACTACAGGCCTTAATTGGAACTTTGACCGGTTTCATGGTGAGTAAAAATATATGATTTGAAACATTCAACTTTTTATATAATTAAACATTTTAATTTAAAATACTCTTCTGACACTTCTGAGATACCTCAGATACCATATTGTAATTTTGTCGTATTATCCCTTCGATAGGTTGGACCGATTGTTTCCTTCCTATACCGTGAAGATCATAGACGAATGGTGTTACATGGTGGTTTTGTTCACATGGTAGTGTATTACATATATTTAAGGCATATTAATGCAATTGGAATTTACATGAATTGTATCTGTATATGAAACTAATGCGATTTTGTTTTACATTTTTACTCTACACATTACGCTAGATCTCTTTACTTTGCCTTTTTTTTGCGCCATCATTCAATCTTGCGGGTCTTTCTCTCATGATCATGAGCGCCGTCAATCCTTTTCAACGCGTCGGGATTGTAGCTCTTTCTCTTTCCGGCACAGAAGATCCTGGAGCTATTTTAGGGTTAGGTCAAACGGCAACTTCTTTGGCAAGAATGCTGGGACCGGCCATGGCTGGACTCGCACAAACATGTACAAATACAATACATATATATATGTTTTTACAATCATTGGACAAGAATAAGGATTAATTGTTTTTGCATTTCTCTCGGAAAATTAATTCAAATCAATGTTTAACTATTGCATTTAATCGCCAGATTCGGATGATGGACCGGCTCTGCTGGGAGCGGCTACTGCTGCTGCTGGGGTTGTCTGCACACTTTTTTTGATTCCCTTGACTCCTCCAACACCCGTGTATGTTAAAGAAACAACTAATTAACTCTGCTCATGCCTGTAGTCATTTAATAATGTTACGTATTTACTAGAACTACATGGCTATTTTCTAATATGTAACCATTCTTGCTTTTGTGATTAAGGTTTAAAAGTACTGCTATTTTCTGACTTAAATAGTTTTGGAAATCCAAAACAGTTGATGTTTGCAAGCTGTATTTCGTTTCTTTTTTTCTCTCTCTTTATACATTTAAAATGTTTACCCTTTCTTTTGATTTACAAAATATTCTGCCGTAAAAAGTACTGAACAACCGTATCTCTACTGAACGTTAAAGTTTTATGGCAGAGTAATTTGCAAATTGATCAGCTTTTTAGCCTTGCTTTAATCCAAGCTAATTAACATTTCAATACATTTTTTTTTAAAAATAAGTTTACCCTAAGCATGAACTATATATGTTTTGAATAGTCACTACAAATTAGTCAGCTCAACCTGATGAACGGAAGAAATCGTATAGTTTTTGGTTTTGCCCTTGCGGAGTATTAGCATGAGTCTCCAGAGTCTGATAAATGTGAGAAAACATGGCTTACGAAACCAGCGTACAACAAAAGTATATATAACCTATTTAATAATATTATGTATGTAAATATTTACTTAATAACAACCAACCAGAGAATCACGCACTTTACCAGTCACGTGTAATTTAGTTACCTCTAAATGAAAGTGAGAATTGCACAACAAGTATTTATAAAACTACCAACGATTAACCTGTAATGGTCCTCACGCCAAATATACAAAAATGAAGTTGAATGACTTTTGCAATATCGCAATACTTTTTTGTTATACAATCTGTTAAGGGCCTTAAATTAAGGTTACTCGAGTACTTTCAAAAAATGTACTTGAAAACAATTGATATGATTTGAAAAAACGAATTTCATGCATAGGTTGCATGTAAAAGTGGCGTACAGTATATATTTATAATTAAGGTGGAAGAATTTATCGGACGTTGAACGTTTCTTTTATCAATAAATGTAATAACGTGTTGATAATAAGATAGTTTGCATTGAGTGGCCGTCTTAGTGTTGACACGACGGATTTAAATGAATGTATTTGTATGCATTATGCATAATAACGAAATAATTATCAGTTGACAATGAGTGATATGCAAATATGATGTAACAGAGAAAGTCACTCTCGTCAAATGTAAATATCTTATTTATTATTTTTTTGTTTCGCAACTATACGCAATTAAAAATATTTCGTAGTTTAATGTCAAATAAATTTTATGTGTGTACTCTCATTTTGTAGTCTGAATATATGGTGAATGGTCAGTTCAAATTATGATTATGTTGGAGAGAAAAATTGTCAATTAAGTGACATTTGATGTAAAAGTACTAAAGAAGAAGTCTAACACTCTAGCAAATATAATGCATTCAATAAAAAAAAGTAAAACAAGAAATTAATCCATCGAATCCAAACTTAACAGCTGTTCATTTTATTCGTTCGTGCAGATGTAATACATTGTAAATGTGTTCATATTTTACGCTTTGGGAAAGTTTGATAAGATGAAGTGCCATTTTATGTTGTCATCATGAAACAAGACAAACAAAAGTTTACAAACTTTGTGTGCTGAAAATACATAAAATATAAATGAATCAAGTATTACTATATATTCAAATGTTTCCATTATAGTCTCTGTTTAAAGCATTTGTAGAAAAATTGCAAAATTCTCTTAGTAAATCATATTCCAAGGACTTGTCACTCAATTTAAACTGTACTAAAATAATAAAGTAAGTGGTGCAAGAGCCGACAATCGCCGTCATAAGTCTTTTGTCAATTGTGAAGTAATCGGAGGCTGAGATGAGGACGGGTGAATCCAATTTTTTGATGAACATTTGAATCTGCAAAGGAATAAAGTTAGAAAATATGAGAGATGAAATCATATATATATTTAACTCGTGGAAATTATAACCGATGAATATTGTCAGTGTTTTTTGTATACACGTACCTGAATGATACTCTCTGGAAAAAGTCTTAGCGTTGAAACTTTTTGTAAAAGTTTTAGCAGTGAAATTGACTGTTACAAACAATTTTTATTGAGATTAAATTATAGACTCCATCCAAATGGTACGTACAATGGGTGATCATATATATATAATACTATATGATTGATATGTAACTGCAAGAAAACAATTACATATATATTTTATTGCTTACCTCAACCTTGATCATATCAGCAAAGAAACAGAGACAGAGTAACTTGAGGGCGACAAAGACGTCCAGAATGATGTAAATAAACCAAAAGAAGCCTTGGTCTTCGCGGAGGAAGAGCAAAAAATAAGAATACAAAATGATACCACAAATGGAATAAATAAAGTCTCGTATGAGATGAGGGCCAAAGACCTGACATGTCGTCCACACCAACTCTGTCAACTCTCCGTGTAAAATCCTCATTTTCTCCAAGTCATATGCTAACTGCTCGGATTTCTTTTCTAATCTACTGTCGATTTCCTTCCCATAGTCTTGAAAGTTGTTGCAGTGAAAACAAGAAGGAGTGATGGGGCTAATTATCAATTTAACTTTTTCGTTAAATTGAAGCATACGAATTCTGATGGAATGCATAAAGAAAATGACCAAAGCGGTGGGAATGATGTGAACGGTAATTGCAAGGGTGAGAATGAATACCATTATGTAGTCCACTATGGTCCGACTCTCCACAGGCACATCTTGCACGAACAAACAAAACCAAGAAATAATGGTGCAGACCAAAACCACGTTTAAATAGACAAACAATCGTCGAGCAAAATTTTTTTCTTTCTTCGCGTACCTTCCATCAAATTGTAATATTTTGTCCACATGCTCAAAATGATTGAGGTACGCAATGATTTGACAATTCGACTTGAAAATGGCTAAAGAGAAGACTCCCATGACGATCGTCATGTAAAAAATGGCACTATAAGAATGACGCAAAAGGAGAAGAAGCGACAACAAAAGAGAAAGCAATTAGTTTACATTATGGGGTAAAATGAGCATAAGTAGATATTTAAATATTTTGACGGTTTGTGTAGATAATTCTGATCAAATCTATTTTAATGTTTTGGATTTCTTGCTGACTTACCTAATGACCCAGTAGTCAGTTTCTTCAGTCCCGTTCTTCATTTTCAACAAAAGAGTTGGAGTATGAAAAAGACATATGATTGCTCCGGCTACCATAATTCCACATACCAGAGCCGTGTACAAATAGTCCAAAACATGAACAAACTTTAAATCCTTTTTATCTAGATTCGTCATATTGAAACCCAAATCGTAACACGGGAACAGACCAAAGAATTTGGCGAATGTGCCTAGCGGTCGAAAAACTTTTCGAATGCAAGGTTTGTCGCACGGAGGCTTTTGGTGTTTTTTCTTTTTTCTACGAATCCCTGGAGAAACAGCATTAGTGCCATTATGGAACTCTCGGTAATCCCAAAATTCTGGTTTCGGACCATCAAAGAATTCAGGGATGCTGATTGCTGCTTCGGATATTGTCGATTCCCGGTGGTCTTCTTGTGCATGCAAATGCTTTGAATTTGCTTTCACTTCAACTGACGGCTTTGATTTTTCGTCGTTTTCATTGTCTTCTGGAATGTCTTCGTTATTCATTGTGCTTTCTTTCTTTCTCACCAGTTATTCAGTGTTATACTGTACTATTCAAAAGGGATTAAGAATTCAGAGCTTATAGTTCTAAAATCCAAACAGTTTGAGCAATGTTGACATTGAATCTAAATGATCAACTGGCCAAAATTTCGGATTTCTCTTGAACATGAACCAAGTTTTTTTCATTATTTGGCGGACGACATTGTAGAACACACGAATGAAGTGACTTATCAATTTGTCAATATTTGATGAAAGCTTTGAAAATTTGAGACAATATACGAGACAATTGGATTGCGCATTAAATTATTTGATGGCCATTTCTCAACGATAGATAAACTTCTATCGTTGCCTTTCTCTCTACTGTATATGTAACATAAACTATTTAGTCTGTTAACTGTTAACCATACGTTAAAGCCGGACTTGCGATTCATAATGTTTATCTTATACAGCGAGATCTTGTACGACATTATATTTTATCGATAAAGGTAGCTTATAGAATAAAATTACATATGCCTTATATAAATACAAAAGTGAAAGTCTGGCGCATTTGGTTTGTGAAATATAACTTTAATTTTACATCACCTATTACAACAAATGCAATAAACAATGGTACAGGAGTACCTTAAGAGGGAGCGAGCAGAAGGAGCAAAATTTCTCAGTCTGTCCGGAAACCAAAACGAATTCAAAAAGCGACATTTTATGTTCTTTACAACACGATATGTTAGCATAACATATCCACATTTCCTACTTATAGCCCTGTCCACTGTCC
>JAIUND010002630.1:0-21032 GCA_034699125.1 Gisinianus flammeolus
ATGAAATCCGTATCTATCCGCTTCGGATACGGATACTCGGATACCATGGATTGGATACCAACGTCTCGCCTCTAGTACTTACTTACTTACACCACTCGGATGATGATGAGGCCATTGAACGATTTCTATCAAATTTTCCAATAACAATAATAAATATGATATGTATACCTATGAATTTGAATGAATTTGAACACGCACCAATTTCCACTTGAATTACTTCCATTTCAATTAAATGACTATTTACCTAATAAGTTGCCCTATCCAATTTTGAACAACACATTCATTTTTGGGATATATAATGATAAGCCGAAGGAGAAGGATAAGGAAAAGGAAAAGGAAAGTTGGAGTTTGCAAGGGGGAAATATTGTACAAAGAGTAATAATAGAGACATCGTAAATCGTAATGGATCTGCTCCTTCTGCTTGTACTTATTTACCGCAGGAATTATTCATCAGTTTTTTCATACAGCATGGAATCACGTGTAAACGGACGTTGCATCATGAAAAAACTACGCTCCAAGATACTGCATGAATGCTCAGCTCACACTCACATTAGCATCATGCATCATTTGAATATATATATAGAGCAGAAATTAGAAGAAGAGATATCAAATCATTTGATTTGAAAAAAGCTACATTCCAGGAAATTGAATTTTTTTTTGTAGGAAAATGTGGGAAGAAAATATAAACATTTCAACGTTTCCTTCCTAAATAGTCAAAGAGTCAAAACACAGCTGAGACATGCATGCAGTCAGTACGGAAACATGACATGTGTGTTTTTGTGCAGTTTACACGGATATCCGAGTGAATTCTGTATATATACCTATACACAGTAGTACGAAAGTTAGTGGAGAAAATACGCTGTATATGTGTACATTTTGAGGTTAATGGAGAGGAAAGCGAGGGAGAAAAAAGACTCATTGAAATTTACATGAACTCGGAAAAATATTATAATTTATAATTTACTAAATGGCTATGCCATTTCCAAGTCCCGCTAGGAAAGTCTCTCATTTTTATGTATATAGAGCGAGAGTCTAGATTCTGGACTGTGAGTTGGAAAGAGAGATAATGTGGACATGCGTAGTGGCTGGAAAAAGTGATGTTACATCAGTTAGATGGAGAGAGAGAGAGAAATGAATCATTTTCCGGGGCTACATATATATGTTTTCTCCAGAACTCTTTGAGTCATGCGTGTAGAGAAAGTCCAGATCCACACAGAGAGAAAGAGAAAGAGAGAGAGGGATCCCCCACGTCCTGCAAAGGAAATTCAATGTATACTCCTGCGTACATAATAATACATAAACTTGAGAAAACATAGTTGATAGTTGATATCCATCTGATTACATGTCATTGTGCACATTCTTAATAAGAATTTCTTATGGGTCAAAACATTTTTGTGATTCACAGAATTGTCAACATTTCAATTTCCAGTTTTATATCATATCAATTTCCCAATTTATCCCTCTCCATTTCCAAATCCCCCTAACATTAACAATTGTTCTATCAAATCGTGCTATGGACTGTGATTTCTCCGACTTTTCCCATTCAAAATTTCAAAACCCAAATATGTGGCTTTCCATTTTTCATCTGAAATAAAAAATTAAGCTGTGTGTGGGTGTGTACGTTGAAAAACAGGAACATGTATACTTGACCATGGTAAAAGTTATTCAGAATTAGAGTGAGTGCATCAGAAGGAGGCAAAGTCAGATTATAAGCTTAATATATATTGGCAAAGTTCAAAACGTGAATGTGAATGTACACATATGGTTGGTTTTTTGGTGGTTAAGCTGATACCTATACGTGTATTGGCATTGGACTATGAAGAGATACACGATGGATACAGATATATATTTATATGTATTTCTGCATGTGTGTTGAGAAGAAATGAAAAGTAGTTCATATTTCGTGTTAGAGTAAAAAGTCAAAAGTGTATTGTCTTGTAGGATTTGCATGTACAAATGTGCATGTACATTCGTTCTCTATCACAAATATCGTTAGAATCACAAACTATATATGTATACACAAGGAAATTTATGCTGGCGAGCATGCATAAAAGATAATTTATAGTTACACCACCACTGCAGAGTTATAGTCCATGCAGAAGGAGACGAAGGAGAAGAAGAAAAAGAAAAGGGGAAGAAGAACCAACCAGTCAAGTTAAAGAGTAAACCTTATAACAGTACATTTAATTTGTGCCAACTTTGACTGCAGATACAAGTCAACAAGATAAGCCACACGATAAGAACTAAGAAGAGACAAAAGAGGGTCTTCTAAGGATATTTTTTTTTTGTAAAAAATAAATACCTTATCCAACAATCTTAATCCCAAAGGTAAAGGTATATTTCATTTTATTGAGTCTCAAGTCATTTCCTATACATTGATATTGTATACTGTATTTTTATTTTGAAAAACCAGATGCACAGATTTTGTCTGCATTATAGTCAATCTTTAATCTTTTTTCATAATCGTGTGCGTAGCTTGGATTTTGAAATATTTGATTGTATTTCTATTTGGGTATTTTATAGTTGACAAAATATTATACACTTTGAACTATATATGGTTTGTCATCCATCTGTATATATGTAGTAAAGAATAATTTGGATTTCTGCATGAAAACTGTACCAGGAGCTTTCGTATCGACTCTCTCATCAGTTGAATGTCAGGAGGACGACCGGAAATTGTGTATGGGTCAATGCGTGTCCAGTGGATCTGCTGGTGCCAGTAGGCGTGTGGACTCGCTCTCTATTTCGTCACAGTCAGCTTCGATTGCGGAGTCCGAATCGTCATCCATCCATTCTGTCTATGCACAAGGATCCTCATCACGTGACGAGAACAGGATCAAAACCACAAATAAAAAGGTTAGCAAATATGTACATAAATATAAGTATAAAAACAATTTAAAAGGTCGATCCCACTATCAATATTAATATTACATTATTTTAATTGTGCATTCTATATCGAATGTCCAATTATAAACAGTTAAATAGACCGAACTCCTTGGTAGTTGTCGCCTTAAAAACTAGACTTTGGGTCACGTTGTGTTCATATGCACATATGTGAGTGATGATGGCAATGAGAGAGAGAGTGAGAGGGGAAGTGAGCATATTCACTCACTTTGCACTTTGCGAGACTATGAGAATGAGAATAAATTATTTCAAGTTATGAATAGCCTTTTTTGCTGGCCTTATTTGGCCACTCGTGTAATTGTGGTCGGTCCAAGATGTAAGATTGTAGTACAATCAAGGTGCGTATCTTTAAAGTTTAAACATATGGAAGAGCAGTCAATATTAACTTATATATGGTACTTGCTGGCTTAACAAGCGTAGAGTATAGAATTCATTCACTACATATGTAGAAGAAGAAAATGAGAACAAAGTTCTTGAGACGTCACTTAAACATATGTAAGCACATGACATTTTTTATGTCGAGTACAAGTAGAACTATAAATTGATAATTCAAATGAAAATTCAATACCAAATGTTTACTAGTGAATTTCCTGTCTATTTTACGTGTTTTATAATCCAAATGGATAACTGATGTCGCGCTGACTAATTGTGCCATATGATAATATGACATGACAATTGCCATTGTGTCAACTTATATTTTGTGGATAATGAATATAAGGGATGAGTAATAATTACGGAGTGCATTTTACGTGTGTAGTAAGAGTAACATTTAAGTTTTCAGTTTTCATTCCATGTACAGTTTTTGATAACTAAAACGAACAATTGCCATTGCCTCAATTAATGACTGTGAGGCACTAAAATACAGTTCTGCTTTAGTTTTCGTGTACAATCTCAATATATGTATAGAAATAATTTATTAGACAATTGAGATAAAATTTCCTCAGGAGTTTCTTCTACCGTGTGAAGAATTAAACTGCTACACGAGAGTCGGTATTTGCAATAAAAGTGTTGAGGGAAACAGGTCCACAGAATACATTAAGAAAATTACATACCTATAAATACGATATAATGGCACCCAATAATCAATGCAATGCAATGCATTGAATTCAAATGCAATCCAAATTGCACAATTGCATATTATACGCACATGAAAACATTGACTCCAAAATAATTGGAGAAATATGGAGATGAGATTTCCTTTAATTGTGCTAACTGGTATGACTTGAATATTCTTACGGTAGTCAGTTGTTATACATAATTACTAGATAACATTTGAATAGGCAGAGAGCTGCTCATCATTTCATAATTTCCTAATCCTTGAGGGAGAGGGATTAACCGAAAAAAACCTATGCACAATCGTACACAGAAGAGAAGTTTATTGAGATTGAACCGTTTTCACCATTGGACTTTATCTTGTCTTGATGAGTACAAGCAAACAAATTAACACAGAAGCAAGAAAGTACAAAGTACGGGTCAAATCTAATGGAGTATGTATGTGAGACTATATACACAGAATAATAATAATAATAATAATAATAATAACAAATGTACATAAGATAAGGGTCACATTCATAAGTCATATATAAGCATGAGATGATTCATCTGCTGACCCTGTAGTATAAATAACAAAAAGAAACGACTAAATATACAACTACGTAGATATACAAAATATTTGTTGTACACATTTCCTCATTTTACTCTATCCTCTCATCATCAGATATCCACAAGAAATTCTACTACATACATACGAACATAATATATTATTATATAGTACTCAATATTCTACAGATATTACCTGTACTTACAAAGATTTATAATCTACATGAATCGACAATGTTTGCTTTAGCTGTAAGGATGAAAGCCATAAATGTACGGCCGTTGTTGGAATGATGTTTAGTATTATAAAAGTTTAAGAATGAGATTGTCAAGTAGTGTAGAAGCTTAAATACACACACACACACGTGAAATCACACACAATCTTTTAATTCAGTTGTTACTAAAGCTAGTACGTGGCTATGGAGTGTGTAAGTTGGTAAAACGATATGGAATCAGGGTCAACTCGCAATAAAATCAGACAGGGAACATCAAGAAAGCACATGGAAGTCAAACGACTCTTCACAAAAATTCAATTCAATAATACGTAGAATAAGAATAAGAAGAAGAAGAAGAGTGTGGGTTGTGAAGTTGTGAGACGGTAAACATGTACATTGTTTGTGTGTATTTTATTGTGTATATACCACCAAGTCATAGGTAATAATGTACTTATGCATCGAACAATAACACAGTCAAGGCAGTCAAAGGAGAGAAATACAAATAATTTGCATATACATTAATATTTGCGATGAAGGTGCATAATAATCATTCGTTATATTCTTCTTGTTTGAATTGTAAGAATGAAAAATATTATTATTCAGTGTTCATGAGGAAAGTGAAACAGACTTACGCTGAAGAATGAAGCATTCTTTTTCAGTTAATTTTTAAACTCGAGCTCACACACTATAAGCGAGATGGGATTTTATTTCTTCTGCGACACACTTTGTTGAGGCTATATACATTGTACATTTTTAAAAAAACGTATTTTTTCGTCTTATTTGTTTTAATTATTCACATCTACTGTTTTTTTTGTGCTTCGTTGTTTATTTAAATGAGTTTTCAAATGTGAACCCAAATCAGTGAACACTTTTCGAAAGATATAATACATAATAAACACAAACATTTATTTATTTATTATACCAACTGGATTCAGGATTAAGTAATACAATAATTACAAAAAATAACATAACCGTTTTATCAGGTGAACAATTGTGGGTAAGTTGTAATAATAATAATAATAATAATAATAATAATTGTAGTTGGCAATAATTTTAATTGCAATTATCGTAACAATCATCATACGAAATCGCCATCGGCTATGTGGGGAATTTAAAAGCAAGAAAAAATAGCAAAAGAGTATTTGAGTCTCAAATTGAAAGAGTTCCAAGTCCTCGCGACGAGTCGTTTAATCACTTTAAAAGTGATATTCGACGTAGCTTTTTTGTTCTTCTTTTTAATTATTTTAAGTTTTCTTCTTTATATTGTGTTTCTTTTATTTAATAAGTTAATTGTTGAACTCTTAGACTTGTGCCATTTCAAAGGTTTTGTAAAGTTTTCCTTCAAAAAATCTACCTTTAGTAAAATACAAAAAAAGAAGGCGTTCATCCATCATCAAGTTCTTGACTGTTTGTTTTACTGAAATTTATTTCAATTATCTTATCTTTATAACAATAGTCAAAATATATCCATAATATGTAATATATAATGGTGCTAGTTTTGGAGAGAGAACATAACTACGAACTACGTTGTCTGTAAGTTTACATTCTAAATTTTATAATGATCGACTCCAGAATATCAGATATTGGACGGTATAAGTTAATAATGTGTAAATATTGTACGTTTTAATTAAATATCTACTACTTACACCGCTCCATAGTTATTATCCTGACCTTCAGAATAAATGTAGAGTGTCTAAATTATAAAACTCACACCCCAGTCTTCCTGCCTTTGTCATGTCGGTAAAATATTTCAATTGGAAATGAGTAAGTAAAAGACGTAAATGTTTTATGAGTCGAAAAAATATATGTAATTGCATATAGTAAATAGCAATAATTAGTTATATAATGAACCATAAAATTCCGAATGACCTAATTATCATTTTTCTGGGTGGTACGCATATTATTAATTATACTAAGGACATGTATTGGATGGTGCATTTCTCAAATAACTAATCACTTTGTTTCTTTAATTTGTTTTATATTGCACATATACAGATCCAAGGAAAGCATCAACCCATTTCATTAAAGTCTGGACATCAAGAAGAATCACCGCAAAGATCCAGACGGAAAGTCAAATTTTTTATCAGCCCAACCAAATCTGCTATGAAAAGAAGTGATATCAAGTCCAAGAAAATTGCACCAGAATCATCGCTTGAATCTGCACTTGAAATACAGCTCGTTCATCGGAATTCACCGAAAAAGTTGAAAAAATATAGCAAAAAGCAAAATGTTTCTGTCAAAAGTGTAACATTTCTTGAACCTGAAACTGAAAATACTTGTCCCATAAAGCCATTAAGAATATACTGTCGTCCGTATACAAGGAAACCGTTGATCCCTTCTAATTCCCAATCTACAAACGAAAATCCTACCACCAGTGAGATTACGGATACAAGAAAAATAACTATTGTGAGTAAGTTGCCCGTATTTAAATTTTCAAGCAATAGTAAGGTTAAATTAGAAGCGACAACAACTCATACTCATGATTCGACAATTATTACCCATAGTTTGACTGATACACACACAACAAATACAGTATCAAATGGCATTAATTTTCCAAATTCCAATTTGGACATTCAAACAACAACAATGGGTGTTAACTTTAGTGACGATAGCCAACATTTATCCGGACAATCTTCGAATTTAAACGTTATAAAACGAACTACCAACTTACAAAAACAATTATTAGAATTAGAACGTGGTGAACGGAACAATAAGATTGATAATATTAATGAAGCTGGTGCCATATTAAAAACTAAACAAGAGTCAACCAACAACTCGTCGAGCTTAACTAAATTCAATAATAATAACAATAATAATTTTAATTTAAAGGACTTAACAAATGTTTATGGACATTCTTCAACGTCTGATTGTAATAATACAACCGCTATTAAAAGTGCTGAAATAATTCGAGAAGAAAATCGCCTACGGAGAAACTTATTTTTTAGTTCTCCTGAAACGGATACTCAAACAATTCGCAGAGATAACTATAGCTCAAATCTCAACAATACAGAAAATCTTACTACGACTACTACGGATAATAATATGAACGGATTCACCAAAAATTCCCTATTTAAAAATAATCCTTATGAAACGAAATCAAAGTTACAATCCAAGCAAGCTAATACTGTGGAAACGACAATCCCAGTTCCAAAATTATATTCCATCAACAGTAATAGTAATATTGCTTACGCAAATACAATGAGAGGGGGATCAAAAGTGGAAAGAAGTCAATCTACAACTCATGTCCCTTTAGCTACATCCAAACTTCCCACTTTTGCGAGCGGTAGCAATATAAGGTTTACAAGCAGTAGCAGTATTAGTAAAACATCAACTGTCAATCCTCCAACGTCAACTTCAACAACAACACTCTATAATAACCGCATTCAAAATCATTTCTCCAACCATAAAACTGGAATCGGAGTCAGTCAAAATCATATACAATTGATAAAGGATCCTAAAGTTAGTCAATGGATTTCCGCCAATGATTTTTTAAAACAAAATCCTACTCATAAAAGTCCTCTTGGAGGAGTAGAAATAAAATCTCAACCAGGAGAAGTACGGAGAGAGACATTGCCTTCAAGATTTGGATATGGTTATAGTCATGGAATGTCTGCAGCTGGGCCAGCCAGGAAAAAGAATATTGAAATTCAAGCACAAGCAAGTGAAATTGATCGTAGGACAAGTGTTTACTCAAGTTCAAATGCAGGACGGAGAATACCCGCTCCAGCTTTTAATTCGGGACTAAGAAAACCTGTCGAGTCTAAACCGTTCTATGAAATGGGCCTGTATCAAAATAGAATGATGACCCATCGTAATGTTCAGCCATCGTCATTACCGGCTGCTCCTACTGATCATATTATTAAACATCCCTTACCATCAAGTTTTGGAAATTTTGGACTATTTGGACAAGGAGTATCGACAGGGCTTGTGAAGCAAACAGCAAATAATTATCAAAAGAAAATCAATGAGTCAGCTTCGTCACAAGGTTCTGGGGAAACTGGACTTAGTCCAAATTCTTCTTCTAACCCATTAATCCGTAGTACAACTTGGGTCAAAAGTTCTCCTTCTCCCTCCAGCCCCGGTGGTCCCAGAGAAACCCATGACACTACTATTGGCAGTAGCTGTAACAATAATAGTATAAATTCATCTTTGCAAGTTCGAAAATCATTTTCTCAACCTGGAATCCCATGGCAGCCCAAGCCAGCTCGATTAAGTTTAAGTGGAGAAGAAACTTACAATTATTGCCCGAATGAATCGAATGTGGAAGGAAGAAAAGCTTTATTTTTACCGCATGAAGTCATAGCTTGTAATTATCCTATTGTTCGTGATGGATCAACGAGTTCTAGTGTTATTTCTAGTGAAGATCCAACATCTTTTAGTAGCCATCATGCTCCAGGAGCAGACCACGATAAAGCCATTTCAGACTCTGAATTTTTAATCGATGACGAGATATCCGACCAGCCTGAACTGACTCTGACATTTAAAGGTAACGCTTCATGATTAACCGTCTTAATACTAAATTCGACTTGCTCTGTACTCTTTACCTTTTGCATTTGAGCATGGAGCATTAGATCAATAATAATAATAACATGACATATAGTATTATAACAAGTTTACACCCATCATATGTACCATCATTTAACTCCACATAAGATAATATAAAGGGTACTATCAATTTAGCATAAGCTAGCTCAGCTGAATGCCATGTCGTAAAATGCTAAAGATTTTAGTTATTGAAGCATACAGAATTTTGCCCTTTTTATTAATCGAAATTCCATATAGTATTTAGAGAAAAAAGTCTGACAGTTAAATTTCATACCAATTAAACTAGCATGCATAACATTCACTTTAATTGAATTTCTCCCTGTGTTTCATATTACTTCATACATCATTTTAATTATTATATCCTGATATTACTGATGTTAAATGCAGGGCATATCGGAGGGCACGATACAAAACATTACCTATATACGTTAGGAAAAAAATATTATTTTCTCACACATTTTTGGCATCCTCCCAACAATTCATCAACTAACTCTTTCCAACTTTCAAAAAGTAAATCCAAAAATACAGGATTTATAGTCAAATGTTTATGTTGTTGTGGATGAGAACTACGTATAACTACAACTACTACAAGATGTAAAATGTAATTACAGTCAAATATTGTACACTTGACAAGTATTAACATTCTTTGGCTGTGTCATATTATGATTCCTGGTGATGGAACATTTGTCGCAGAGCGAGAAATAATAGATAATAAAAGCGAACGAAAAAATTTCAATCTACAATTTAAAGTCAAACCTAATAATTATGACACATTTCTGCAGTGTGCACTCACTTTCCTTGCCACGTGTGTTAAGTAGTTGTAGGTAGAAGTTATTGGTGAGAAGGAAAATGTGAATATGAATAGTATGAATACGTATACTACAGTGTAGATCTGTAGATGTTTTATTTTATTTCCTCTTCCATTCACACATGTAAACTTGCAGGCAGTATGGCTGAAAGACAATAAGCTCGGGGCAATAAGTGCGTATAATTATGGTAAAAAATCTTAACTAGGAAAAACGAGAACTTACATTTGCAAAGGCCAAAATGTCATTATGGCCTTTGCCATTTGGCTTATATATTATAGAGAGTGTGTAGAATCTGAGAGTAGAAAGCAATTTAGGCTTACGAGGTAATGAAATTCCAAAAGGAAAGTACGTAAGTATTTTGTTGACAAAAAAATTCTCTTGGTGTCTTATCCACATATGTATGTAGGTAGTACACACAATAAACATTTCAATTCAATTTCTTGACGTGGAGCAAAAACTACAAATTGATTATCTTCACTTGCATGATGTTCGTGCATTCGTACATTCAATAGATCATGTGAGATTTTAACAGTCTTCATTGTTTTCCTGAGTAAAATGAGTTACACGAGATCATCACCATCCACCCATCAGTATTCGTCTATCGATGGGCCAATTACCAAAATTTTCCAGATGATAATATAATTTGACAATTGGAAGTACTATTACAATTTACGAGGACTTCAATCATCATGATATTATTTATTTAGAAAATCAGATTTTCTTCCCATTCGCCAAACTTGCATAATTTTCAAAATTATACAATGTAAATGTAGATTAGTGTGTAAATAAATATTAACCTACATGAAAGTTAATTGGATTGTACACACGCTTCGTGATTATAGTTTAAACTTTAAGCATTTACCTTAATAGAAAATGTATTTCCCAGAGCACAAGTACATACAATGACAGTGTAATGTGTAATACGATACAAACCATTAAGCTCTGCATACATGGTATGGAATTTTTACCAACACGAATTTGAAAAGGAAATGATTAAAATTACACTTCTTCTTCTGGTTATATAGCCTTTGGTTTCAATAGCTGCTGCTGTTTGTGTGTTCCACCTTTTCTCCTTATGAAAAAGTAAGTCATCTACACAAAATTGAAGTATTCTCCCAACATGAATCGGAGAATGGGGGATAAAAAGATGGTTAGAGAAAAAGTGTGCTTTTAAATTTCTGTTGAAATAAAGAAATACGTCCGTTTACGTATACTACACGTCATTTGTGTTATTGTGACTCATCCTCGAATTACATTATGGAATTACAAATGGGTTAAACCATTGTATGTTAGTGTCTATTTACACATGTGGAAACAAATGATAGAAATCTGAGACTGAATATTTTTTATGTAATTGCACTTTTTTAAATTTTTGTTTAGAAAAAGTTCAAGAAAGTAAATGTAGCTTTTTTCCACTAACTGTTCTTTCAAACAACAAAATTTCGCAAAAGACGTTCATTAACGAACGTTAATGTATATATTTATATATACACAACACATGACTACATGAGTATACTAATTATGTAATTTCATTAATAAAATCCATTTATTTGGACAAAGAGCAATATAGTATTTTTCATCACATGTTTCGACATCCCCGCGTAAAAATAATTATTTCTCTTACGTAACATCAAGTTCTCTTCAAAAGATGTACAATTATAATGTAAAATTGTTAGTTATTATATTTTATGTGGCTTTGATTGCTTTGAGTAAATTGTAATTGCAAGGCAGGTCTAAAGTTATTTTGTTATAATAATATGAGCTAGTTTGATCTTGTTAGTTGATTAATAAGAGTAAAGAAGTATCTGTAAATACACTAGTTTTTTAGAATGTCCATTTCTACAGTAAATTGTGCGTTGCATACCAGGGAGTTGTGACAATTGAACTCATGGCATTGTCACTTTGGTCTTTTGTAGACCAAGTAATTGAAGGACTTGACAAATTGAAGGATTTTAAACAATTTTTATGGAGAAAGAATCTATTTTAATTTTACGGAAAAAAATGAGTCACCGAGGTTTTGTTTTGTGAGTCGAATGTTTTATTAATTACGTTTTAAATGTTTAAATCATCATAAATAAATTTAATAAATAATGATATCTCGTGAGGATAAAATCCAAATGACAATATCAACTGGAAATGAGTTTAGACTTTGTACACATAAAAGACACGTGATTACGGTATAGAGGAGGAGTGATTAAGCCTCCTGTAGTTTTGATACAGTTCAAAAACTGATAGGAAGAATTTTTTTTGAGATATTCAAGGGCAGATGCATTTTGTGTGTTCATCCAAGATTTATCCTCGTACTACCTAGTTTTAAAACTTCAATCATGCATACACTTTTTGTGTAGATGATATAACAAGTACAATGAGTTTATAAATTTTAAATGGTTGCAATGCTCAATCAGTTGCATTCTGTTGTGCATTCATGGAATATTTCTGTGTACAGTGTACACCTTTCGCCATTATACTAATGGTTCCAAGCTTATGAGGTGTTTTATATAGGTGCTGAGTGTTTCTAAATCGAATTTCCGCACGATTTCCCGATTAACATGTTCATTCCATTCTCGAGCACGCCTTCTGCCTAGGATACATGATATTTTAGTTGTTATTGTGTGCAAATGTTCCTGGATGAATGATGCTGAAGCTTTTAATTTGCCATCGGCTTTTTGTAATACTCGAAATCAGGATTAATCCTGTTCAGTACAATGTACAATGTACAATATATATTGTGTCTATTTCCAAAGCATACCGGATAACTTTTTCTGCATATACATATACATCAAATTACATTATTCCATGTCATGACATCGCAATTTGCCGTTTGCCGGTATCACCTGACAATGTGCGAAATCTCATGATCAAACCTCGAGACTTGATTGTTTTGCATTTTCCAAAAGCTTATCAGGCTACAAAATCCATGCAAGTTGTTGTAAAGACTAAATCCTATAAATCCACGAGCATGATCATAAAAATGTGAATAGACTTAAATGAAGTGAGGGCAACAGTCTTTGCTCTCATCTTTTGAATCCTCGAAAAAACAGTCAAGTAAGTCAGTCAACAATTTGGCCCCTTGATTTTTGCATATCATACACAGACAAAGAAAAAGAGAGAGAGAGAGAGAAATACTTTTCTTTGCTTTTCGAGGATAAATAGAGAATTGCTATTTTCAACGCACTGTTGAACTCTTCTCAATTCATGATATCTTTCTATAATGTCGGAGTTCTTCCCTGGATTAACATTTTACTCGTACCACAGACTTTGGTCCAACGTACAAAAGATGATTATTTCATGCACATATAACTCTGTTGGATCCACATATGCATGTATATACATGTATAATGTACTCGTCTCCCTGCTCATATGTACACACAATCATGTTATACAGATATTATATGTATCGGTCATTGTCATTTTATGTTAATCGTATATTTCCAACTACTTCTTAATTTCTAAATACTCGTCAAAGAATAGTGAAGCGCTAGCAATAAAGAGGGGAATACAGCTATTAAGACTCTATATTATAACTGTGTGTAGAAAGCTCCAAACGGTTTGGCAGTAGAACGTTGAACACGAAAAATCCCATCCGCACAGAGGAATAGAAAAGAATAGAACAGAGGAAAAGAGTAAATTTTTATTTTTATTGTTTTAAAACCCTGTGGGCTTTGACCGTTTTCATTGTTTCTCGTCTCATCTCATGGAATGAAATGACTTCTTTTTTTCCTTTTTTTTTTGTTTTTGTAAAGAGGATTTATAATGACTTTCTTCGTGAACTTGTGATTTTATTCTTTTGAGCATTCAAGGTATGTAATGGAAAATGCAAGGGAATAAAAATACATCAATTATATTTACGGTCGATTTCCTTAAAGAATCCTCTTGTAGATATTTCAAGTTTGATCAACTCAAGTTGGAATTTAACATAATGTTGCTTGGTACACATTGTTTTTGGTTTTTTAAACTGCATATATATATAATATATATATAAATGAGAAGAACTAGTATAGGGTCATTATTTATATATAAATATATGTACGGACCAGTAGATCTTATGTATCTGCTATTATTATATCAGTAATAAAGGTGCATACGTGAAACCATGATGCCTATTGGAAATTTACGATACGAAATAAATGGTAAGTGTTGAGCTATATCATACTTATATACCTATACTACCATAAAGAATAATATCAATTCCTATATGAGTGTATATGTAGATGTGGAGGTTGATTTCAATTCCCATTTTTTGACCACAAATGAGGAAAGCACGTAAATGTTTTTGTGTAGCACTTGTACTCGAGGTCCGACGATAGGAATATAATACAGTGAATGATCAACGTTTATATGGAGTTCAATTGCACATGGAAGAAATCTACATAGTACGTGTGTGTGTGTTGTGTTTCGGTCTGTGTAAAAGTCTGCGAGTCTGCCGTTGGCTCGACTTGGAATCGTACGTAGTCTAGTGTTCAGTTGTATTCTTACACATTGCGTGTGCATTTGGTTGGAGAGAAGAGAGTAATTTCATCCCCTCACATATAATGCACTGGGAATAACACATTATTTATGTGAATGTTCTGATAGTGTACGAATATATACGAGTGTTGAATGAATCCAGAGGTAAATAAAAACTACTGTGCACTGCATGGGCACAGAATGGGAAAAACTAAAACGGCTTTCTTGATATTGTGACGAGGAGATAAATAGACTCTACTCTTTGTAAAGTTTATAAATACAGGTAGAATTTTTCCTTGTCAATTAAAGTGGCCTTATATATTGAGGAGTTGAGGAGGATGGAGGATTATAAGAACTAAAGTGATTAAGAATCTACGATAAAGCAAGCGAGAGAGGTACGTTACTTCCTTTCAGCTTCAGCACCATTTGGCTTATTACCCCACGAGCATCCAACAACGTGATTGTGGATGCTTACTATTATATAGCGAACGGCACAGCAGTCAACACTCTACAGTTTTGTATTTTCTGCTCTCTAGTACAGAGCGTTGGTGATTTCAGCGTCTTGTTTCTGTGCGTTTTCTTGTAGTAGGTAGTCAGTTTCAGTCACATAGTCAACAACTCGAGTCAGAGTTTCTATCATTTTTGTATGAGTACAATATATTATTATACTTAATAATATTTTTTGTCAAGTGGAGTAGTCATATACACATAGATATATTCCATTTTGGGATGAACAACTTTGTATTGTATTATTATGTATTTTAATTTTTAATACAAGCGTTAAGTAACTGTTTGTTTTGAAGATTTGTGTCAATTAACGTGAGCGTAACCAAGTTGTTCTCAAGAAGGATACATGTGGGTACACACACATACTAATGGAATGTTTTGAATTCGAAAGTAAAGAACTTTTGTTTGGAATTACATCACAAGTATCACAAGTTGTGATCCACAACGTCCTTAGTACTTAATGCAGTGGGTAAATATTTGAATAATAATATTTTGTCAATCACTTGAGTGACCGAAATGATTGTGTTGTGTTGTGTGTGAATGGAAATGTGATACGAAGTTGATCTTGGATTTGTTTAAAGAATTATTGTGGTGGATCCTGAAAGGGCAGAATATATAAAGACGAAAGAAAATTTATTCATGTGCGTGTGTGTATTCGCGTGTGATGATCATCTGGAGGGAAAAGATGACTCGCGTTATTAAATTGAATTGACTTTGATTGTCATGTTGGTTGAATGTTGTGTATGCGATGCTCCCATTGGATTCGAAAAACTAGGATCGGGATCCAGTCACAGTGTACACATACATACATTGTGTTATTATGCAATCTAATGAAGAGATTATTTTTAATTTTTGTAGTGCTCTGCAAGTGTAGCATTAAATCTGTTTCATTCAATGATTTTGTGGACTCAAATGACTTTCCTCATGAATAAGGATTCACTATAGTCCACACGACTTTGGACGCAGAGTGCTTTTCTATTTGCAACGTGCAACACTTGAGGCAGTTTATTCATTGAATTTAAAAAAGTATATAGAATATAGTAACAAGTGTTTTGCATTTTATAATAACATTATTATTATAGTGTTTGTTGTAATCCAGTCTCTTGTGTACAATCTTTCAAATCTGATCTCAGTGAGAACTTCTCATCGTTTCTCAACTCGAAATCAGATAGCAAAGACAATGTCTGAATTAAATCATTAGATTGATTAGTGTACTACAACTACTATTTACGAGAAATAGTAAAACCCAGTGACACAAATATACACAGCATTTTTAATAATAAAATATCGTGGTATCATTACAAGTATGACAATTGTCCGTATACTCTACTCGTTTTCAAATGTCATTATTGTGAATTTTGGGATTGTCGTGTTCGTCAAGAAACGGTTGCCGTCATCGAATAATTGTGTGTTGTATAATATACAACTTGTCCTTGCACGAGGTGATAGTGCCTGAAATTATATCGACATGGCTCTTGTGAATGTCAAAATTCGACATTTAAATAATGTGAAAATGTGGCCTGATTTAATTCCAGTGAAACCGAAATTTCCCCTCGATAATTCACAAAGTTTGTTAAAAAAAATTTAAGCTACTAATATTTAATATTTAGATATACTTTAGTATTTTGTTGTTTTAGTTGTTTTGCCATATCTGTACAAAATGTGCTGTAATTACAATTCTTGGTCGTGTTGAAAGTAGATTGTGTGTATACTGTATACATATTGTAGTACAATAAGTTGAGGTGTGTAAAAATTGTAGTTTAACATTTATGCACGGTTTTAATCTAATTTTGAATGCAGATGAGAACTCATCTGCGCCATAAACACTCTTTAATTAACTTGTGAGGAGTTCTACTTAGAACTTAAAACTCCCATTGTATACTATATGGACACTATGGAAACGACGTGATGTATATACAGGAGAGGAAAAATAAAGGATAAAATGTTGAGTTGGTCTGATTACCGTATCTAAGGTCGAGGTCACTGTTCTCTGATCCAGTGAATACATATATATGAAACATGATATTCCTAAATACCACGTAAAGTCTGTGTGTAGTACGTAATTGTAATGTAATCATATTCACGATGGAAAATAATAAACCATTACAACAAGGAAAATGTAGAATACTCACATACAAGGGAAAAAAGAGTTGAGAATTTCGTTTTAAATCATTATATTATATTGTATTTACCCGTCGTAATTAATATGTCAGATATTTATTTCAACGGGCTAAAATGTTAAAATGGTTTTTTGTTTTTGTTTTACTCAACTCTGTAATTATCATAATAAGATTTTATTCATCCCCGTAAAAGATAAAAACGAAAACAGTGTATTTATGATGTGAAAAATAGGCATCACCCGAGCGAATAGCTGTGAATTTGATTTATTATTTTGAAACTGGTTATTTTTTTTCACAATACATTGTATTGTAATTTACGTGAATTAATAACAATAAAATAGGGAATCGCGGCTGTGTATAATGAACTTTAAGTTTCAGACTGTAACTTTATTCTTTGGAAGGTTTTAGACCTCACAGGCACAGGATATGAAGAAAATTAAGAAGAGGGGAATACTACTAATTAATACATTGCTCTATGTGTATGAAGAAGGAAATATTGCTAAAATGGTGATATGTGTGTGTGTGTGTGTGTGAGAGAGAGAGAGTGTATAGTATTGTATTAATTTGTAGTATGGAAAGATTTAAGAACGGTGTACAGGTAGGAATCGTTTTATCGAAAAAGCCTTTCGGTTAGACGTTGCGTGTCTAACAACAGAATTACAACTTGGTACTTCTTATACTAGTTTACAGTTACCTTTGGACCGGATAAACTAATTTTTCTGAATAATAGAAATAATTTTATTATTGTTGTAACAGGCAGTAATGGGTTCTGTGTACATTGACGTATCTACTAATGTAGAAACTAGAAATGTACAATCAAATTAGTGTGGATGCACGTATGTATATGTATGTATGTACACTCAGAAGTTTCTGAAGGAGTACAATGTAAAAGAAATTTAGTGATAACGTTCATATAGGTACACTACTCGTGAAGAGATTTTTATTTATTTATTGGTTGTTGAGGTTGAGATTGATGTTTTGGAAAATAGAAGTAAAAAAAAAGCTGCACATGAGAATCCAATCAATTCCCATATATCTTGTCAATGAAATTGAAAAGCAAACGCTTACTTTACAGAACATTTAAATTATAAAGAAGAAAAAATAAAAAAACAAATTGAGCAAGATTTAAGAACTGATCTAAAGAAAACTTTGCTGTTCTCCTCCGATCGTGATTTGAGTTTTGAGTCTTGGTTGGATATATAGAAAACGAATCTTGAAAGGAACAGAATGTATTGGAGCGTAACAAACAGAATAAAGAAATAATTTTCTTTTCAGTGTTATTATTATATACTTTCAAATTTATTGTTTTACTTTTTTGGATATTCTGTACTTTATAGTCTGTGTAGAATCTACACTGTAGACTCATGGACGTAGCGATAAGTCAAACGTTGACTTGTGCGTGTAGATTTAAATTTTTTTCGAGCTTTATCAGCATCTTGTCATTAATAATTTTTTAAAAAATTATAGGATATATAGCAAATCTTAACATCTTGATGATACAATGATTGAATTGAATGTTGGAATATTTTGTACCAGAACGATGAGTTATACAGATCTGTATATTTATATCTGTATGTATATATGTGTGTGTACGCTTCTCATTCTGTATTCCGCCTTGAAATGTTTGGTCTCAAGCCTCGCCCGAAGCAAGAGAAATTTTTGCTTGCAGACGGGAAATTCTTCCGCCCATTGTATATGTTGTGATGAGAGTTTGACAAATCTACAGTATTCCTTTTGTTACCAGGAGACAGGAGAGGACGAGAGAGAATATATCGGACATTAAAAAGTTAAAAAGTAGAATATTTTCTGACACGTTGAATTTTTATTCCAATTACCTGTTGAGCCGACATCATGTACTACATTACCAGTGCACATGGTAACTATATAATATACAAATTTTCCGTATTCTATAATCACACGGTCTTCTTTCAGTCTCTTCCTTTCTTGTCCACACGGTACAAAGAACGGAGTATTATTGTATGTTTATAACTATGGGACTCTGAATGAACGGTGAACACGGGACAATAATGAAAATAATAATAATGACTGAAACTAAATTTATTTTATTTAAAGTAAACGCGTGTGTAAATAATTGACAATCACGGGTTGGAGTTCTTCAAAAGTTGCATATGTATATCCGCAAAATAAAATGTACAGTTTATAATTTGTTTTATATCCTAAAATAAAAAGGATACTTTGACTATATATGTATGACGACGTATGTGTATCGCCACCCTGTATTATATGCATACGAGGCTAATATATTTTAAGAGTTAACCTGAAAACAATATTCTCTGTATTCTACTTATTTTGTTATCTTGTATGTACCTGTCTGTACATATCTGATGGAAAGAATTCATTGAAAGGAATTACAATAGCTTGTCACTAATCGTGTTATAATTAAGTACACTTTCAAAGTAAATTATTCAGAATTGCTGCTATTTAAGAAATTGTAGAATAATCGCCTACGGTCTCTCTTTCTTTCTTTTTTTCTCTCTATTGAATGAAAATGATTTGAGATTTTGAGATTTGAAATGAAAAATTGAAATGAGGATTTCGTGGTGGTTTGTTCAAATATCTCTCATTCTCAAGTGAGCAAAGAAAAAGGGGAAAAAAAAGAAAAAGTCACGAAGTGCTCACGTTGTACCAAAAGGATGAGTCAATTTGTTTGTCTTTTCTTTATTCCTTGTTTGCATTCAGTGTTATTGTTTGGAAGCATCATGATTCATGAATATGTATTTATCCTTTTCCTCTATACATCTCTCTATATTCTATGTATTTCTTGTGTTAACGTTAACGGCATTTCATTTGCATTTTCTTCAAGAGTTCACACAAAATGCTCCAACTCTAAAAAGTATCTTATCGTATTCAGTGGAACAGTAGGTAAATGGCAATAGTTTAAGCACGATAGATGATAATCAGACCTAACGAGTGAGTATAATTATTATTGCTTGGAGAATTGGATTGTCTATTAAACTGAAGTCAAGTCAAAGGAATGGTGTTCCAATTTTGCATGAATCCCCTCTGCCCTGAGGGAAAAGTACAAAATTCTATAGATTTTTCTCTCGCAGAGTCCACAAGTCGTTAGGGACTTTCCTGTGTGTGTTTTATACACAGTACTGGTGTAACAAAAGCCAGCAAAAGAAACAAATAAATAAAAGCACTCAAGTTTAATTTTATTGTAATTGATAATAATGTGTCAGGTAGTGATGAAATTTATATCTTAAATGAACACAGCTGCAATGTGTAAGTTTATGCACACATCATTAGGAGATTACTGATTGAAGCACAAATCAATGTAATTTCCCCCTATCATTATACTCATCTACGCATAGGATAATTTACAAAAATATCATTACTTATATATACGTATAGCAGCAATTCTGTCTGTCTGTCCGTTACCGTATGTATTCGCATGTAATCAAAGAGGGCCAAAATTTCAAAATGGTCCCAGGGCGAAACTAATTGGGGTGATAGGTAGAGCTCAAAGAGGTTATCTATAAAAGACGTGACCACGAGGTCATAGGTCAACCCTTAAGGATACTTGACCTATAAGTTATTCTTCTAGGCGTAGGTGCATATAGGGCGCTATACATATACGTACATATTTGCTGGTAATTTCCCATTGGATGGTGGCGCCATCTCTCGGGAAAGGTCAGCAATCACGTACTCAGTAGTTACGCGGTCAAAATGCCTCGATTAAAATCCTGGAGGGGCCAAGGCAAGCGCGTAGCGCGAGCGGATAGCAAAATGAAAGTTGTTTAGAAAGCTAGCCGTAAAATAGCTTCTTAATATGGGGTTGTGAATAAGAATACCCGCCGGATGTCCTTTTTCACTTTTTTGCATATTGTTATGTAGGAAAACATGGGCTATTTTATGCAAACAGTTAG
>JAIUND010002631.1:0-21016 GCA_034699125.1 Gisinianus flammeolus
CCTGGATGCTGTGATTGGCTAAAAAAAGTTTTGACCAATCATAGCGTCCAGGCTTCCAGACCGTCTTGAGGTCTTTTTATTAAAAAAACACACCCAATGACTCTCTTTATCCCCGCAGCCACGACCGAACTCGCATATTCATATATATAATTTTGAACAAAATTCCCTAGAATTTTTTAGCATGCAATGAAAGGAGATTGAGGATTTTGGGCTTGTTTTTTTTGGCACGGGATTTAGTGGAACACTTTTGACTATATAAAAGACATTGAAAATGTGTGAGGACATACAAAAACTGGGACGGCGAATTTGAACTCGGTCATTGTGGCTCAAAGATAATACATATAGTTTGGATTATCACATTTAGATTTTCAAAAAAATCACACTTGAGAAAAAAACTAAAAAAAGGGTTTTAAAATATATTTTGTCTAAATTGGATTCGTATTTTTGAATGTTTGAAGACACTAGAAATCTATGAATTAAGACTTTCAGCGTAGATTCATTTAATTTGGGGATTACAAATGTCCTTTCCTTCTTCCTTCTTTTCGTTTTGAAGGAAAAATGCGTGTTGGCGAATTTAAAAATCGGATTTGTATATTATTGTTTAAAGTAAGTTGAATTGCATCCAAAGGCTTCCAAAGCATGCTGTTCCAATGAGGAAAATGATCTGTTTTGATGAACTCTCGCTCGCCCCAGCGGAGCATCCATCATCTGGGCCTGCTGAAAACGTGATTCGTCCCTCAATTCCCTGAATCATTGGACTCCTTGACTCGATATAGTCCACCAGTAAATCCGAGTCCAACATCCCTTCAAAAAACAATATACATATATAACAACAACACAAGGACCACACACACAAGAAAATCCATGTAAAATTCTGACATTGTTGAAGAAGTTTTGTGAAGCGATTGCAAGTTAAATGTAATGAACTTGCAAAACAATTAGTGAAGGATGTTCATGTGTGTACGTCACGTACCCGTTGGATGGCGCATGATGGTATTATTTGCAATGACGTCATAGCCATCCCCACCATCAGCCATGTACGAATTTATCGCCACTTTATACACTTGTTCCATGTCGATCGGACCAAAGGATGGAACCCGACATTTACTACACATAACTTCCAAAGATTTGACCCGGGATCCTTCCGATTTTGAAAGGTCATACACAACTCGCAACCCTTGAAAACAACAACAACAAGGAATAACATCTAACATCAAATGATCAAATTACAAGCATGAAACATTTCGCATAGTTATTACAACATTGCTCCTTTTTCCATTGCTTTACCCGACATTTGAATGAATTTCCCGGGGATGTGAATGCCGTTCGGATCATATCCCACCGCCGAGTACTCAAAAGCATCCTGGATGTATTTCCCTTGAATCTCAATCAAATCAATTGTATTGCCGAATGGAAGGACAATCATCACGTCCTCGGTCGTGATGGAGCCGTTCTTGGCCTTCTCATCAAGGGATGCTCGGACCATTCCGCCAGTGAGCAAGGCCATCGTCACGTCCGACCAGAATAGTTCATCCGGGTATTTTAGATTCTGTGTGCGGTCCAACAAAAAATCCGGAAATTCATAAGGTATACTTAACTTGAGGCATTCAAAGTCAAGGATATCTACGTTCAGATAGTCGAATTTTTGTGTATATGTATTTGCGACTATATATATGAACTTACGCCATAGACCATGGAATCAGCAATCACATTCCCCATATTACATTCCCGTAGCCGACATTCCATGCTCGAGCCATTGAGGAACACGTGCGTCTTCCCAATTTCCACCTTCAGCTCCATCGTCAACTCTTTCTCAATCCCAATCAGCTCTGCCAACAATTCCGAATCTGATCCAACCAAATTTTAATTCATTTGTATCGTTAGAACTGTATACAAGCATTTCTTGTATGTACAATCATATCGTCTGTTAAGTTCAAAAACGAATTATAATTATATTCCTTAATTTCGTTTGTCCAAGTTGACCTGTTCTGGAGGTCAAAGTATTAGAGATGGAGCTTTGTGTCAAGTGACATTATTGTTCGTCATGACCTGCTCTACAATAATGTCGCTTGACCCAAAGCTCCATCTCCAGCCCTTTGACCTTTGGAGCAGGTCAACGAAATTAAGGAAAATAATTATAGTTCCTTTTTGAACTTAACAGACGATATAGGACAATGTACTGAATTTTGGGTTAGAAGAGTTTCAATTTTCAATTGTCAATGCGGACCTTCAGGAACGGATTTGTCCAATAGAATGGGATTCCCGGAAAACTGTGTAATTTCCCCGTTTTCGTTGAACACGACGTCCAGATGTCCCAAATATTTACTGAAAGCATACGCCTGCATATATACAGACAGAGTCAAAAAGAATTGATTGGTATAGTCATCAAAATAGTAGTTTGAATATAGAAATTGAACTTGAACTTGAATTTGAATTTGAATTGGACCTGAACGACGGGGACTTCCCGCCCATTTCCTTGTTTGACCACGGTAGGATATTCCCCGACGGCCTGTTCGATATCCGGGGCAGCTCCTTTGTACAGGAAACTGTGAGTGTGACCACCCACGACCAAATCAATTAGTGGAGATTCCTGAGCAATGCGCATGTCCACGTCGTAGCCCGCATGACCCAACGCAATGAGGATTTTGATGCCCAAACCATTTAGACGCTCTGCTTCAGCATTGATGGACGTCAACTCGTCATTGAAAATTAGATTTCCCGGGCTGGAAATGATCTAATATTTTGGAAAATAGAATTAGAAGTCAGTAAGCATCGTTTATTGAATCTATGTAGTAATCTAAGATGGGAATTGACTAATAGAGAAAGAGAAGGAGCTTTCTTTGAATTACCTTGGTATCGGTCGTGGTGTAGCCAATGATTCCAATCTGAACGCCTTCATAAGACACAACCACGGATTTATTGATTTTCCCTTGAAAAGTGGGTTCATGGCGGTCATCAATATTGGAGGAAATGATGGGGAATGTGGCTGCATCCAAAAATGGGACGAGACCCTTTATATTATCATCAAACTCGTGATTTCCCAACGCCTGTGTTGTATATAATTATTATTAAACAATTCATGAATTCGTGAAGGGTCCTTCAATTTACAATTTACAATTTACTTTGAAAATTGAAATCAATTCCACCAATATATACGATATATTTTGCTGGAAAGTGGAAACTAAGATATATAGAAATAGAGCCAATGAAAAATACAATTTATGTATATATATAATCACCATGACGGTATGATTCAAAACGTTGACGAATCTGGAGACGTACTTCCATTTCTCAAGCGTGTACCAAACCGTCCCTTGAAAGTAGTCCCCACCCGATAAATACATCACATTCGGATTCTCTCGGCGCATCTCCGAGACCTTGTACACAAAACAGGTGTTTGATTCAAACAAGTTTATTTAATTTGCAATCAATTTATCAGTCCGTCGTCGTTTCAATTTAAGTCATTCGACCCATTGACCAACTGGCCAATTGACCACGGATCCAGTATCTACATAATTTATTATTTATTACAGACATACCTTGTGATGGAGCCTTGCAAATCCTCCATAGCATTCCCCTTCCTCGGCTTCTTGTTCCGAACAAGTGCCGGAATAGGCGCTTGTCTGGATGAATCTGGAGTGAACGTCGTTGGTGTGCAATATCGTGAGCTTCAAATCCTTTCCATCCACCGTTTTCACTAAGATGACCAGTGATATGAATAAAACAAGTGAAGGCACTGAAAACGTGGTGAATTGTTTTCCACTCATTTCCCGTCACAGTCAGTTGCTTGTATTTCAAAGAAAATAAAGCGTATATATATATATATATATAGCTGGACAAAACGCGTACAGAACAGGCTGTGAAATTGAATCGGGACAAAGTTACTATTTATCTGCTGTTTAGGTTTAGCTTGACAGTGATGAGTATTTAAAATTCAGATGTAATTATATGTAATACCGGTATAAACGCTTATTTTTTCAAAGTAGTACATTATCATCGAGTGGAAAATGGAATTTCGGCTTCAGCTATATATATAGTTGACATAACGCGTTTTAAATGAACAATGGAAATTTATTATAGAGTGATTTACTGGGAATTGGGATATAGATAAGAAATGATTGAAATTGAGATCCGTTCAGCTCATTGAATGCATTTAAAATGGACTATACAACTACATGAAATTCCATTCACACACACTTCATATATATATATAGATTTGATAAGTGTGACGGACAAGGGGAAATGACAATGGGAATATTATAGGATTTGCACTAAAAGCTAATTTTTCGGCTGACTCACTAACAGTGTATGGATTTTGATAATCGTGAGTTTAACGAAAAAATAAAGCAATGGGAATGAGATGAGAATAAACTCATTTTGTATACGACACACAGTTTAGAGATTGTATTTGAATGGCAACATGGCTTTTAAACAACAACGGACAACGGTCATTTTATTCGAGTCGACTCATTTATTCTGTAATGACTACCTATATATATAGTCCAATGCACTCAAATCAGAAAGAACTTGTAATTTTCCACACATCAACATCCACACACATTTCCACATGTCCACAATTACAATTCCATAATCTATAAATTGATTGTAGGTCATTTCCAAGTGTTCAGAATATCAGAATTATTGCACCCTTTTTGGGATTGAACCCAAACTGAAATTTGTATTGGGGTACAAATTGAAAAGGCTCCATTTGTATATCGTCTGTTAAGTTCACAAACGAAGTATAACGATTTTCCTTAATTTGCGGAAATGCGACTACTGCGTCCGTCTTTGTGGGTAAAATTTTGAACAAATTCAGGGTGACAGAAAAGGTCATGGCAGACAATCATGTCGAAGGACCCACAGCCCCATCTTGAGCGATTTGACCTTTGCGAGCAGGTCAACGAAATTAAGGAAAATAATTATAGTCCGTTTGTGAACTTAACAGACGATATCCACTTTTGACTAAAATATGTGTTTTCAGTGGGAAATGTGTCCACGCACTCATTAACTGTGTGAAAAACACACCGAACCGACATTTAGAATTTTTTGGTTGTATATATGCACCATTTTCTGTTTGAAATCTATATTTTTTGGTTGTATGCACCATTCCGTGTTTGACATGTAGATATCTTTGTTAAGCCCATATGGCACACATTAGCAATGTATGTATGTACCTACATGTTTTATTTTATGCTGACGAATTTCCTATCTCACGAAAGGAATCGTCATTCGATGTCGAGAGACTCTAACCTTGAACTGTCTGGCCTCGCTTCTCGAGAAGTCCAGACACAGGAAAATAAGTATCCGATTACTCTCTCCACACACTCAAAGGCAAGTATGAAGAGAGAGAATTGTATGTATAAACTCAAATCACTCAAATGTAATTCTGTGCACCGTGTTATTTCTATACGGGCAGAAAAATCTTCTCCTAATACTCTAATACTTAATGTAAATGAGTGTGTGCTATTATAGTTCGCGTATTTTCCATACATATGGAGTTGTGCATAAGATAACCAGCCGCGGAGACGCCTTTTCACTTTTTTGCATATTACTATATGCACAAAAGCATGGGCTATTTTATAGAAAATGTTAGAAGTCTGTAAAAAAATTGCAAATACTTTTAATTAATGTACAAAGTGTAGTTGAATTCAAACAAAATATATGACGATTTGTTTCTTGTGATTTTTCAAATTACAAAATCATCAAGAAACGCCGTGGCGCGAAAGCGGCCAAAAGGCTGGTTTTCTTATGCACAACTTCATATTAATTTATTTTTCCACACACTAAAAACCCACAGTGTGCGCACACTATAATTCTCATCGTCATCGTATTACGATTGAATTGACGTTGAAAAATGGAGTCAGTGGAAGGATTTCAAAATTACCTCCGCCTCACTCTCCGCCTCACTCTCCTACTTGATTACGGCTCGGACATACTTCGACAGTTATTCCGGAGTGAGTACTCGAAACTTTGTGGGACAAAATGGGAGGATTCCCCAGTTTTCGGCAAGAATTTCATTCGGACTTTGGGTAAAAAAGCGTTTGATTCCTCCCATAAAATCCAAAAGACTCTGCTACGGAGTGGCGACTCTAGTAGTTGGGACGTTACAATCCTCTGGAGTCTTCTCAAATCCATGTTGGATCCAATTACATGGACAAGTATTGAAGGAACCACAACGGCCTTGAAGAAATTCCGGAATGAACTCGCTCACCTTGCCAACATCACCCAATCCATTTCCGCTAAGGAGTTCCCCCTGTTGTGGAGCCGACTGGAGACTTCCGTTTTGGATTTGGGTGGGAATTCCAAGGAAACTGAGAGGCTTCGGACGGTGGCAAAAATTTCCGGGATGGAATTTCAAAGCACAAGTCAAAGCTCGGGTGCACTGAGTCAAGAAAATACGTTGAAAGCGCGGGGACTCAAGAGCGATGGGAATGAGGCTGTGAGGGGAAATGACTTTGAGCGGGCCATCACAATTTATTCTGAGGCTTTGAGTTTGTTCGGATTGGATATTTTGGAGAAGAGTTTTCTCCTATCTAATCGATCTGCGGCTTATTTAAAGTCCCTCAATCATTCATCATCGGCTTTTTCCAGTCAAATTGAGGGCTACACCAAGCTGGCCATGAACGATGCTAACCGGGTATGTCAAACTATACTAAAAGAAATCATAAAAGCATAACTGTTCAATTCGAGGTTCCACAATCTGCTCAAAAAAGAGTCCCAAAATCTATTCAAAAATAGGCCCCCAAAATCTATTCAAAACAAAACCTGTTTAAAAAGGCTCCCAAAGTCTGTTCAAAATAGGACCCGAAATCAGTTCAAAACAAAGTCCCAAAATCTGTCCAAAAATAGGCTCTAAAACATGTAAAAAAATAGGCCCTAAAGTATGTAAAAAATAGGCCCTAACAACTGTTAAAAATAGGCCCAAAAATATTTTCAAACGGCTTCTAAAACCTGTTCAAAAATCAAAATACTCCCGACATCGGCGACATCTGTTCCAAAAGTAAAAGGGATCCCAAAACACCAAATATTGAATTGGTCTAGAAATCTGTTTAAAAAATAAATGGGGTCTGACGACACACTATTTAAAAAATTCAAAAATCCAAAATATCCCAAACTGTTTTCTTTAACGCTCAATTCTCTTCTCTCAATCAAATCAGGTCATTCAGCTCCGTCCTAATTGGTGGAAAGGCTACTCGAGGGCGGGCGACATTTTCCAATTCCAAAAAGACTGGAAGTCCGCCATAGTTTTCTTCAATCGAGCTCTCGTCCTCAGCCCATCACCTCATCAAGAAGAGATTCAACACTCCCGTGATGAGTGTCGATTCAAAGCGCGACAAGAGGAAATCCAAGAAGTCCTCGACCCAAATCAAAGGCAAGTAAGTAGCGACGAGGAATTGTCTGAACTACTCCGTCGAGACCTGAATGATCACGACCGTGGAACTCCAGAGTACGTGAATCAACGGAATGAAGAATGGCTCAAGTCCAAAAACCCTCAAATGGTGGCCCACGCAAGTATTTGGTTTGCTCACCGACATTACAATGGGATTGGACGACCGCAGAATTTCGAAATGGCCGCAAGGTTATTCGCAAAAGGTGAGTTTTGATCCCATAACTTATTTTTTCACTATGAATTGAGCACTTATTATTTTGGTGGATCAAATATTCAGGAGCGACTGCTGGGATAGCGCAAGGGATTTACAACATGGGACTTCTCTACCGAAGCGGACAAGGAGTACCGAGGGACTTTGTCCGGGCTGTTCAGCTCTTTGAACAGACTGCAGCACTACCGCTCTTTCCCCCTGGGGCAAAATTGAAAACGTGTGTGATGGAACGGAATTTGGGGGTGGCGGAAGCGCAGTATGCGTTAGGACAGTGCTATCAGGGTGGGACTGGGAAAGGAATTGACTACACCAAAGCCGCCGAGTGGTACAAACGTGCGAGTGACAATGACATGTCCCATGCGGCCAATAATCCTGGCATTTTGTACAGCAATGGGCGGGGCGTGAAGAGGGATCTGGAGCGGGCAATTCAATATTTCAAATTAGCCGCCAGACGAGGTCCAAACCCATTAAAATAAAAAGAACAAATTAAGGGCATGATTTAATGTAAATTAATATTACAATACTGCAGTATTGAATCATAATAATATTTATATTATTAATATACAGGAAACGCATTGGTTTTGTAGTCGTTGGCTTGGGTTTACATTGAGACGTTGGACACTGTTCAAGCGGAAATGTGGTACAGCTGGTCGCTCGAGGCGGGGGAATTTGAATTCAATCATGGGGTAAACTCGTTTTGAAAAGGCCTTAGAAGAGTCAAAGGACCTTAAAATGCGATTCGGCTTCAAACCTCAAGAGAACTTGAACGAGTCCATTCAATACATAACGAACGAGCCGATGAACCGAGCGGGACAAGACGAATTTCAACCAACGAATGAACACCGTTTTTTGAACTATACCGCGGCCTTGAGGCATCACGAGACCCTTCGCTCTTGCACTCATGAATTATCCACCACTGCCGTGAGGCTTAGAATGACAATGAGTGACCCCTATCGAGTGGAAATCGCAACTCGGCATTGAAGGAATCTTCAAACCGTGATCAAGCCATGTGATGCACATCATGGAAAAATGGAGTTCGACTCAACCATTCCGCTGCGTGTCCAAACGGCACCAAATTTAAATTCCATGTCCCTCGATGCCCTGAAGGAAATCACATTGAGAGAAATGCACCCTCATAAGGATTTCGTGTATAAAGGAAGGATCATCCATCTGATCATCATCGAGGATCCCATCAAAAATCATCATCCCTCCGTTCATACCATCGTTCGGGATAGGAATTGGGAGGTCCAGCGATGCTATTTCTACAATATGAAAAGCGAAGAGCGAGATAAATTGTGCTTTGGGAGTCAAATCCGTCTGATGAATCCTTATTATCGGCTCAACTCGGATCAGAGCGTCGGTATCCGAGTGGATGATCCAACCAGCGTCATTTTCCCTCCCACACCATCAGCACTTCCTTCATTTCAATGTCAATTCTGTGGAGAGTCCGGTAATAAGGAAAAGAAAATGACTTGTGCCGGATGCCGACGGGTTTTCTATTGCGGGAAAGAATGTCAAAAAGAGGATTGGAGACTTTTGAAACACTGGCGGATTTGTCAGATGGCGCTGGATGGACTCCTTTAAACTTATGTATATGTTGGTGTGAGGAAAAGTCTATAGTAAATAATTTTAAAAATATAGACCACGCGAGTCTTTTTTTGAAAGGCTCAATTTTTATTACCCACATACAAACATTTATTCATAAACCTATCATTTCTATACACCAAAATGGACGCAGCAGGATTTTAGAATGCAATGAGAAGATTCACGATTTTAATCACCACATAATCAATGAAAATGGGCGTGGCTTCCCTCTCCAATGTTTGAATGGACCCGCATTTGATACCAAGTGGTGAGGACCATTCCTTCCCTCGAGCACCTTCTTTCCGGATTCGAAACGGCATCCGTTTTTCCTTCCTCTTCCCGCCATTTGATTGTGATTGGGATTGCAATTGGATTTCCGACTCGAGCTCTTCCAGGAGATCCCCAACTTGAAAAGCGGAATTGAACATCCCTAAATAGGCAATCACAGTATTGGCGCAGAGGAGAGTATAGAAAACACCGAATATTGGATGTTCCGTCATCAATCGGATTGCAGCGAATCCTCCAATAATCCCGAATCCAAGACACATGATTTTCATCATGAAAATGATCGTGCTCATACATTCATTGAACAGGCGCAATTTGAGCTTAAGACAGTTCAAGGATTTCCAGGATTTTGTCAGTGATTGGACCCCCAGTCTGTTCAAAAAAAAAGGCACCAATAAAAAAAAACATTACAAAAAAAATCACCACATTTAAAATATTCAAATCCCTGCGCACACATGTCCAGATGCGTGTTTTCCCTTCAAAAATCCGTACCACATTTATTATTACATATGGGAAACTTGTACCGCGTTTTTTGAATTTCCGATCGAATTTGATCCATGAAAGTGGCAAGGAAAGTGATGGCGAAAACGAGGGCGTAGTAGCAGAATGTGGTTTTAAAACCATGGAAAATCGTGTCCAAAGTCAGGCAGCCGTAGTAAGTGATCCCATTTCTCCATTCATCTGGCACGCTGGAGTACAGCAAAACGGGCATGTTTGGAGCCGCGTGGTAGATTAAAATATAGCCTGGCACACCAGGATACAGGAAAAATGGAAAGAAGGAAATTAAAAGTTCCTTGGCGTCCCGTTTTCCTTGTCTTTTCCCTGTCCCTTCACCATCCGGCATTTCCTCACTTTTCTCGTCGCTGTAACAGAACAAGTCATTGAAGAGTTTAGCGCTGAGCTCTGATTCAGAGTCCCAGAGGATATAGAGCGACCAAGGGATCCCAATGACAGCGAGAGAGAACATAATCATGATGGGGAGTTGATGGAACGTCCGATCCCAATGATCTTGGGAAGATGTGACTCTCACCATGGCTTGAATCGTCCGCACAATTATGAAGAGAGAACGAAGGAGCCCCAGCCCTTCCCACATTTTGTACACGATGAAACCCAGTCCTCTTCCGGAGGAGGAATTGATGGCGATTATTCGGCTAGTCTGACAATTGTATCGGAGCGGGAGGAGTTTGAGCCCTGAAATCAGTAGACACACCCAGAAATTGTATCGCCAATGGGCTTTCGTCAACATTTTCCAAGGATGTGATTTTAAGGATTTCAGAAAGTAAATCTGTATAGGTATATAATACACGGCTAAATGTGGGAAGAAAATGGAGGATGCCAATGTCGATGCTCGATGCTCGATGCTTCGACTGATGTAAAATATTATTTGCTTTGAACGAGGAAGAAAAAGTTTGGACCTCGGATTCAGATGGAACTGAAAGAAAAAGGAAAGGAAAAGGTAAAATTATACCATTGCGCATTGCGCCAAATTGTTGCAATCGTTTTTACGTATCTATAATTTAGTATAGATAAAAACAGAACAATTATTCCATAGTTATTTCACCACCAAATTGTGAATAAATACTTATATACTAAGGAAATTCCAAAGTTTTTCCTTTTGTGTCATTAAACGTTTCAATTGAGCCTTTGATAATGACATTGATAATTGGTTATTATATGATTAAGAATTGTGTAATTTCTTAGGCTTTCCGGCTTTGTCCGGGAAATTCTTTGTCATTTATTTGTTTTGCCTATTTATTTTCGTTTGTTTGTTTTTTTTTTGTTTCGCAAGGTTTCTGTGTGTGGATGGTTTTATTTTAATGGGATTTGTGACGTCATTATTGTTCCAATTAACAATAATCACTGACAATTTCTTATTTTATTTTCCCTGGCGTATATATTTTACAGATAATGTTCTCCAAGAAAGCCAGAAATATATAGGTGCTCCGCCATTTTTTTGCGCAAATTTGTGTGTCGTCCAAAAAATGTTTACATAAAATAAAATAAAATAATGACAGCACTAGCATTTATTAAAATTTAAGAAAAAATGATTATATAACGATGTAATACTGCCCAATTTGCATTTACTTATTTATTTTAACTCAAATCCAGACGCATTTTGTATGTATATAAAATTGGAAAGAAAAAGACGAAGACGACAATATATTAGAATGAGAATCAGACGTTGGTTCGGATGGAACGAGATTGTCCAAAAATGTCAATGGGTTGGCTCAAGTGTCGCTGGTGATCTTGAACTTCCTGCTTGAACAGGAAGGTGACGAAGATGTATAAAATGGAGAAGAGTAAGGACAAGAGGTCAAGGAGGAACTTCCCCGCACTGAACGGCACCCAAATCATTCTAATGAGTAAAAAGAGCTCGGACGCAAACGCAATGACTTGAACAAAGATCCAGAATTTGATCAAACACAGCCGTTCCTATATATATGTACATATACCGTTGCAGAAGCAACAAAAATAAAAATAGCAACATGCACAACAAACATAATCATCAACTCCAACTCAAAACTAAATGAATTAATTGAGCTCATTTATCTTTTGTCAAAGTGTGCTGAAATTATATGGACTTCCAAGCTATATATCGTCTGTTAAGTTCACAAACGAACTGTGACGATTTTCCTTAATTTGCGGAAATGCGACGACTGCGTCCGTCTTTGTGGGTAAAATTCTGAAAAAATTGAGGGTGACAGAAAAGGTCATGGCAGACAATCATGTCGAAAGACCCAACGCTCCATTTCCAGCCGTTTGACCTTTGGAGCAGGTCAACGAAATTAGGGAAAATCATTATAGTTCGTTTGTGAACTTAGCAGACGATATACAATTAAGTATCGTATTTGATGGAGAATGACCTGATGGACGCCATAAAGAGCGAGTGAGGACAGGAGGAAACCGATGGCCCCTTCAATCATCCTCATAGCACTCGCACTCACGAGAATCCCTACATATAGGATTTAGGGATATGTACTTTAAGGGTCAATTTAAATTTCAGGAATAGTGCACTGACATCCGAATTAAATAACCTATGTAAGATATCTTGCAGTTTTTGATTTCCAATAGTTGTGCTAATAAAAAAAACCTTGCTTGGTGATGTCCACAGGTTGACCTTTCAAGGTCAGCTGGGTTTTGTGATGAGGGTCCATGTGCAAAGCCAAAATGAGGGATCGGCAGGACACTACAAAAACCAGTCCTGCACCAATCTGGAAATTCATACATTTATATACACATTCATTTAAAAAATCCCGCGCTATATATACAACTAAATACGATATTTGACATTGGTACTAAAAGGCTAAAAACAGGGGGGCGGGGGATAATTATTTTTGTGTATATATATAAATTACCAGGCTTATATAGACTCCACACAAAGTCCACGTTTTTGCATCGACGCGAAGGAACAATTTCCTCTTGCGGTGTGTCAAATCCTCCATCTCCTCTTCCACCAAAGGTTCAAACTTGACGGACGACTCCATCTAAAAACGCAGGACAGGAATATAGTCTACAAAATTGCTAGTGAATATATACATATATTGGAATATTTGAATATAACTCTCACGAGCACAGAGTCAGACATCAAAACCAAACGTTCCCATTAAAATCCTCTGTATTTGAAATGAAATGATATTGCAAAAAGTGCACATGTGGATTTATGTATACCAATGCAAATGCAAATGACAATGAAATTATTAATCCTTATCTTTGGAGTTGGACTTTCTGTCCGGACTTGTAATATACGTTTTGGATTATTGCATCAATTAAATTGATATGGGAGATTGTGATAGTGGCTATGTATATAGGGGAGCCGGAGGCAAGAACACGCACTCACTTCATAATTAAATTTCTCCGAAACTATACATCGTCCATTTAGTTCTGAATCGTACTATAATCATTTGGCCCCTAAAGGAGCTTACGCACGTTAGGATATACGACAGGGCACATGAATTCACCGTATGGGGCCAAATGATTATATTACGATTCAGAACTAAATGGACGATATACTATATCGTCGCTTAAGTTCTAGAATCCGCTATAATCATGGTTCCTCCTACCGTCAAATGCAAAATAACACGTATGCTCCTCCTCCCAAAAATTTATAGCGGATTCTAGAACTTAAGCGACGATATGCATACTTCTGGTTTCATGGCCCATACCTATTCCACACACACTCTTTATGCTGCAAGGCCCAAAATGATCTAATATGAGGCCATTTCGTATCCTTCCCAGGCCAGAGCATGAGAGGCCAGGAAATTCTCATTTGAGGGCACAAAACATTCGAGGCCCAAAAGTGACGTTTTGGGGCCACCGGTTTGGTCAGGCCAAAAAGTGACAAACTGAGGCCCAGAAGAAATACTTTTCTATCTTTTTCCTTCGACTCTCGTCCCTTCCGTAAACGTATATATATATACGAGCATTTCCCATTTGTATTTTTTCGTTCGACGTGCTCATTCCATCGTATATCTATACAAAATCACACACAAAAGTCGCTCTCATTTCGCCAGCCCTTTCCTTATTCAATTGTCTTCCCTTGAGTTCATATAACTGTGTATATGATTAAAAATTAAGATTCATGCCATGCAAAAAATAAATAAATCCTATACATTGAATCAGTTTACACACAGTATTTATTTAGTTTAATGACTTTTTCCATGTGATTTTAGCATTTTGAACATTTTGGTTGGGAGTATCGAGACTCTCCATTTGAAAACATTCATTGACATTGATGATGAATTTCTTCAAATATTCTGGGAATATCAAAGTCCGCAACGTCGACATCTATAAAGATGATTCACGATATATCACACGGGTTCTGCAGGAAATTGATTCAAACAATTAATTGTTCTGATGCACATTTCGTGTACAAGACATTCGGAAAAGGAGCGTTTGCGTTTGTGGATTGTGAACTCCTTTTTTTCATCAATCATTTATCAACACGACCATCAATTTCACTGTGTATGCTCACTTTATTCATAATACTCGCCGTAGTCTCAAATATGAAATATAATTGTCTATATACTAGACTCATATTTATATCTGTAGTTAATCGGCACCGCTTGTTTTGACAATTGGAATTTAATTGGACTTGATTAAAATAAATACTGCCCGTGTCCATTACATAAGGAAATCCTGTCCAAATATCGAATTCAAATGTCCAGTTCCTAATTTTGACGGATTTAATGGCTTTTCATACACTGTTTGATTTGTTAAACGGGACCAATTAATGAATCCTCAAAAACGGCAAACAAGCACAGCAGTGTATTGACTTCAGTCAAATCCAAATCCAACTCCGCAATTCCGTAATTACGGCTCTTGTACGACTAGGATTTTGGGGACATTGTCTGAACTCACACAGAATTGCAAAAATGTCAAAATTGCGTCTTTTCATTGAATGACAGGCTATAAAACACCGTGTGTGTTCTTCACGATTATCACCACGAGTCACGGCTGGACATATATTTGAAATATATAAAACTATACGACGCAGTTCAAATTCAAATTCAAATTCTACAAATGCCATAAGTCGACAGCATCAGTTTTGAAGTCCTCAAGTCGAGTCCTGCTTTGATTTATCACAATACTATAAGTACATACATATATATATACAAAGTGAAAATTCTGCCATATATAAATAGCATTGAATTAAACGGATCGGAAATGCTGGATTCTGGGACGTTGAGAGCCTTCACACGAATCATCAACTTTGGTCATCGGATCCGGTGGAGTCCGTATTCATACTCGACATTCCACGACCGAATTGAGTTGGATGAGGCCAAAGGATTTCGGTGGAGAATGTGGTTGGGCGTTATCCTCGTGAATCTCTATAACATTTTCCTGGTGGCTCAAAGTGTGCGAGGGATTTTGAATGACGAGGTTCCCGGATCCGAGAAGATTAAACCCATTTTCTATGCGGGGCTTTATTCTCTGTTCAATGTGAATTACTGGATCACGCTCAGACACTATGCAGAACATCATAAGCTTATTAATGGGTTCATTCAGACCACAAGTCGGCTCAATCGTAAGTACAATTGAACAAAAAAAAACTGGACCCATTCATCCTCCAATTCATGAGTTTTTTTGTTGCTCTTACACTCAGATTTCGGATTTCAGATTTTTGATTGATTTTCATATTGATATTTATTAATTTTTTGTTCAATTCAAAAAGAGGAATTGGAATGGGTTCAAATGAAGACGAAAAGTGGGAGCGAGTCTCAACGGACACTTTTGTCCATCTTGTCCTTTGTCATGATATTCGTGACGATAGCTCGATTCTTGGCTGTCCTCGCCAAACCACAATCTCCAGAACTTTTGACATCGGTGTTCAATAATCCGGGGCTTTTACCGATTCGGATCAAATTGATATTTGGCTTGATTCACTTGCTCCTCACGGGATTTCACTGTTATTTCCTCGCCCTCCATTCAGCCACATTTTTCTGTTTCGTCACGGCCGTCCTCGTCAATCTCCAACAAATCCAGTCAGTTTGAGAAATTAATATGAATTTTATAGCGGGAAATTTGATGTGAGCACTCATTTCGGATTTTGATAGACCTTGTTGACCTTGTTGACCTTGTTGTTTTTTTGAAGGATTCGAGAGAGTAATAGTGATGCGGACAAGCTTCCCGGAGAAGATTTCTTGAGCCGTTGGCAGACGCAGTTGGGGGTGTTGGAAAGTCATTTCAGTGCTGTATATGGATATTGGCCACTTGGTTTTCAATTGATTGTCACGCTTGTCATGACCGTTCAGATTGTCCTGGCCGTTGTGAACCGGGATATTCGAGCTTTATTAATTTCCCTCGTTTTCCTTTTCCTCCTCGTTCGGTTCTTCCGACGATTCGCTCAGATCTTTGAGAGTTCTTCAGAAGCCATCGAGTCCTGGAAGGCCGGGAAAATTCATGAGGCGGAGTGGCCGCTCTGGTTTAGAAAATTCCAAAAGAGTATCCAACCCATCCGGATCAAAGTTGGTGGGTTTTTCTTTGCGGATAAGAAATTGATCCTGACGATGATCTGTGTCATCGTGAATAACTCGACGAGTCTCATCCTCGCATTGAACAGCAAGGAAAATTGAACGTTTTGAATGGCTACTCAAATCTTATACAATTTAATTATTACGTATATAGGGTATTTAAAGAAAGTGCAAGTAGGGGTAATTTAATTTATTGGTGTGAATCTCTGTCACTGCTTGTCGCCTGTGTTCATACTCAAAATTACTCAAAGTAATAATTATTAAATAAATATTAAATATTAAATATTAAATAATTAATAAATCCCTTTTTGCTCAATGGTTTTGGCGGTCGAGAGCAAAAAACACTAATTAAAATGAAATAAATGGTCCGGGAGACAGCTAATTTCCTATAAATCACTTGTCTATATTAATTCAAATTAAATATGTTTGATTATAGGAAATTTTCTTATTTTTCTAGTCTCTAAAATACTGACTTCTGAATGCTGATTTCTATATAGCTCTTCCTTCTATATATATATATATACCTACGGATTACATTCTGCAAGTGTGTGGGAGAAAATGGCTATCATAAAATTTCCTTAGCATTTTTCCCATGTGAGTTTAACTATATATTGTGGTTTCCACTTGGGGGAACACCATTACATATAAAATCATTTAGATTTTTGACTTGGGAATTGAGAAATATTAAACATTTAAATATATATTGGAATCTCAAATTCCCCTAACTACAAAATACCATCAAGTATCAATGTGTACCTATATCATTTTAATTCATATTAGCATATAGGTATTCATATTCACATATTTTTGATCAATCCCAACTATATGCCTAAACTGCATTCTATAGATATTAGATAGATTATACTCATATATGGATTTCATGGTGATTTCATGCACACACGACATAACAAGATTTGTCGTATTACTCACAATAATCGTCACCAGGGGGTGAGGATAAATGATCGGTCGACGTAAAAGAAGCCGCTGATGCTGACGCGCAGTCCGCACGCGCTCTTCTGGAATTTTTTGAACCAGGCCTTTTGCATCGGACTTTATCCTTGGAGATTTTTGCGTGCCCACGACTGAATCGCCATCTCCAAGACGGCGTGAATTTCCCCACAGCTGGGTAAAAATCGCGCGCGGTATCAGCACAAAAACTATATATGGCTTTAACGAAGCTCGTCGCGTCCCGGAACGGGATTGCCATGAACAGAGTCAATACAATGCACCAAAGCGCTATAAGTTCGAGCCCCAGCGCCGCGACGCCAAAGACCGTCCTGAAATTGCTCTGGAGGACGGAGAGGCGAGTGTGGGCGGAGCTTAGGAACTCTAGACTCCGCCCCTCAACCAAATTCCCTGTGATCCTGTTCCTCCAATCTTTTGCATCTTTTTCAGTGTTGGTGGCGCGGATGATGGGCAAACCCGCGCGGACGTTCCAGATCAAATCGAAGAATTGAATGTAGCATGTATATAGACGTGGAAGAGTGACACGTGGGCATGGAAAATGGCCGCCATTAATTTGAAACATAAGCAGAGCGACTCGGGATTGGCTGAGAGTGACGTCACGTATTCTTTTAAATCGGGGTTGATCAAAACGCCGAGCGCCCGGACCATCGCGAGCAAAATGATCGTCGTCAACAGAAGCAGCATGAAGCCCTTGAGTGACCCCTTTGAGGTCAATTTAGATCCATTGACATTGACCTGGGTCGTGAGTCCACGGACCGTGTCAACGACGGCGTTGAGATAGCGGTGCGTCTGTCCATAGTGCCTTAGCGGGAAGAGGTCAACGAGGAGGTAGGTCACGGTGAGGTAGAACGTTTTGATCTTGACCACGAGCGCCGTCTCTTGGTCGAAAATGAGCTGGATGGATCGGAAGATGAGGAAAATTTAACAGAGGGCGTCGAGGGCAAGGGGCAGATGGAAAATGTGTCGGCACTGGTCCGGATTGTATATAAATGAGCCTTTAGTAATTAAGCTACGCAGAAAAATGAAACCCGGTGTGTATACTCAGAAAAATATGGCCAATTTTATGGAATAAGCTTCAGGATGATTGCTATGACCCATGTCCCCGAATACGGGTGTTTTCGGGTAATATAAATTAAACATTTATTGTTAGACTTCAACACCACTCAAAATCATTTTTGTCGAAAATACATAGCAAATTATGAAAAAACTTAATGGATTTAATAAAATGTAAAAATCACGGTCAAATTAGAATGAAAACGGAATCGTCCTGAAATTTGAAAAATGTGAATTGGAAATTCCGACTGTGGAATCTTTGAATCCGGCACTGGAATTTGAAATGAGCGACTTTCGCGCTTCCAAGGATCACGAAAAAATCGGAATTCGGGGTTTTGAACACCCGATATTTTGTTCATAAAAACATAAAACTTGAATTTGATTTCTGAATGAACTGAATAATGAACAAAATACTAAATACTAGATGGTAAAAGGGAAGTATAAAAATTTATAAGATGTATATTTTCTGTGGATGTTCCAAATCAATGTACACATCCACTTACAAACAAAAACACATTGAAACCAGTCATATTAGCCGGATCTAGCTTTAATTCGGTCTTCGACCGACGTAATAACGTCCGTGACCCCACCAAAGAGTTGCGTCAGCTGATCATTAAGAACCCCTCTAAATTCCGTCCTGCAACTATCCGGTTGAGGTAAGGCTGACAAGGCCAATGCTTACTCCTATACTTACTCCTATGCTTACTCCCTATACTTACTCCTATGCTTACTCCCTATGCTTACTTCCAAAGTCCCTCCCTCGCCGCGGAAATAGCACACAGTGTTGCCACTCTAGATTTTCCTATGCTGACTCCCATCTTCAAGCGTAGGAAAATGTACAACCTCCCGTAATCGATCCCCGTGAGCTAATGTCATATCCAACATCCGGTCAGTGGCTTCCTTCAGGACAACCATTTTGGCTTGGATTTGAGCTAGCCCAAACTGCGTGAGGCCAGCTTTTATCTCCTATATAAATGTACATCAAAATACTGAAGTACTGAAACAGGATGGTCACGAATATATTTTCCTAATAGAAAAAAAATATAGAAAATACATATATATAGGACTCACCTCGGACGGAGGTCCCCAATATTTAAGAAAGAGTTGTAGAGATCATCCATGGGGGACCGTAATAGAGATGTCCAACCGTTGAGACCAGTAATGGAGCTGAGGAGAGTAAAGCCTCGCTGCATGTCTTCCTTATATTGCAACTCCTGCCGGAGAATGTTTAAATGAGGCAGAGAACCAGGAAATCGGAGATTGGGGAAATCGCTTTTGGACATGAGCTCAAACGAGTGCGTTCCTCTAGACTTGCAGTTCCGGACGGAGGTCCTGGATTGTCCGTTACAACCGTCAACTTGACAGATGAATTGGTAGCCCGTGACGAGTAATAACAAAAGGCAACCCAGTATATTGTGGTGGTCCATTTTGCGGAAACAATAGATAGCTGATACTGATAGCTGTATATGCTCGGACGAGCTATATTTGAGAGAAAGGTATCAAAATCAAAAGAAGAAAATTTGACTATGCGCAAATAAAATATTTGCAAGCAGTATTTATACTCAGAGTTGTTCAGTGTTGACGTGGTTTTGTTTTGAATGGTTGACCACAGCAAACAAAAAGGTATGAGGTACACGTATCTGGACGGTATTACTAGGAAAGTGACCGTGATACGTCGGTATTCAACTTGTAAAATGACACATAATATCAGAAGATTTTCTAGTAAATGCTAAAAGCAATAATCACTTTGAATATAGAGTCAGCGAACGACTTTTTCCAGTAAGTGAGTGCCTAATCAACTAATCACTATATTATAGCAGGAGAAGAGAGAGGTCAGGAGTCAGGAGATTACACACATAATGTGTGACACATTCAATACATAATGTATAATGCCTTTTGTAAAAGTACCATACATTAAGTATTTGAGTCGGCGTGTCAACTAATACTGTATATGGCAGTATGTATTACATATTTAATGAATGTGAGTTAGAAGATGAAAACCACAGAAAACACATTTCCAAATACAAAACTATTTAGAAAAATAAGAGATGAGAACGAGGGCTCTCCATTTTCTTTTCTTTATATACAACGAGAGTTGAAACTTTTGGACTTATATGCTGACAATAAGACAGACAAAGAAGGAATATATTCATTCATTTGACTCCAAAATGTTGTCTCAAGAAGACTTGAAGTAGAGGAGAGCGGGGTAAAAATGACCACCAACGTTTTTTACATTTTTAACAAAAACAAAAACTTTTTACGTCATTCTGGCCACGTAGGCTTGGAAAGCAGAAGAAATGGATTAGTTTGATTGGAGGAAGGGAAATGTACAGTCACGTTGGCCGAATCTATTTACGCCTAAAATCCAAATACCTGAAAACGGTCGTGAGATAATCCAAACGCATTTTGTGAGCCGTTCGTATAAGTCGATTTGTAGCCGTTGTCTAAGAGGCCTGTTCCATGACCATCTTTTAATCAGGATAAGTTCTATCATGATAAAGTTAAAAAAAGCTGATAACTTTTACAAGCGTTTCATGAGCTTTTAAAAGTTTCTAT